>PNEQ01060584.1:97053-147601 GCA_003012365.1 Medauroidea extradentata | reverse complement strand
TATTAAGATGATAGTAGCTGCCACATAACTAGATCTGACGACCTTACCGAAGCTGGATTGATGAGGAGACGGCATCGACGGACGAGCACGCACCCGCCGGGGCTCGAGCCCGAGTCCCCGGCGGAGAACTGCACTGCTGTAGATGCGGTGAGTGCTGGTGGACGACCGCTCGACGACAGACCGACAGACAGACAGACCTCGTTTGCTTGGTAACAGCGCCATATATCGGCGTGCTTGTCCTCAATATTGTGCAACTACGAGGGGGGAGGTGAGTTGCTGTCTTCCGTGGTTTCCCAACGCTGACCTGATTGCCGCTCGGACGTCTTGCTGTCCGGCTTGCCAGGCAATATTGCAACAAAGTGTAATGAACTATTATAAATACGGCAATGACAGGAATTTACTGTCCTCGAAGGGCCTACTGAACCAAGCCTGCAAGGCAAGCGGCGGAGATTTTGGCGCCAAAAAGGAGCAACGCAATGAGCAATTGTTGCGATTGTAATCGGGATAGGCGTTGTTGAAGAGCGAGGAACGACGGACCGGGGTGCTAACGCCGAGCTTAGCTTCAAGCGTCGATACGCAGGTGGCGCTTGACGGAAATTCTTTATTGTTTTAAAAATGTTAATGTTTGTACGAGATAAGGTTTATTTTGTATACATATGTTGTGACTATATTACTGTAATGAAATTTTTTTTTAGCTTTCCTAGTTTTTATAGAATGGCATGTCAAAGTCCAAATTTGCATAAAACAGTTCTATACTTTGCGGGAAAACCACGTGACTTACCGAACTGGGAAACTTAACACTGAATAATGAAGTTATAGGCTACAAGGTCTCTTATACAAAAACAAAATATTTCCAAAAAAAAAATATATATTTAAAGAAAATTCTGAAATTTGAAATTAAAAAATTATAATAAAATTTTTCAACATCCAAAATTATCATTATTTTTTGTTTTTGTATAGTAGACCTTGTAGCATACATCTTCGTTATTAAGTACGGCTTTTTTCAGTTCGGTAAGTTACGAGGTTTTCCTGTAAAGCATAAAACAATTTTATGCAAATTCTGACTTTGACATGCCATTATAAAAATACTATGAAAGATAAGAAAGTTTTCATTGCAGTAAACAACAGCCACAATGTATGTGTACAGAACAAACCATATGTAGTACAATTAATATAAAGAAATATAAAATAATTAAAATATTCCGTCAAGCGCCCCGTTAGGACCAGCCACTGGGAAGACTTAGGAACAATAGGTCGGGCTGGTGCGAGTTTCAACACATACGACTATTCGTTATAGAGAGCCACCGTATAGCTCAGTGTGGTTCTGACAAGTTATATAGAACTGTCGCTACAAGTGTCTCACATCAGGGTGGCAGGCGTCATGATAGTCTTCGATACGATGTACTAGATAGAACATCACTGAGAATAACGGGAGTTAAATTAACAAGTGCAGGGTTAAGGTCGGGCAAATAAATTTTATGAAATATCAGCCGTACCAGGCTACCCGTTTGAAATTGCCGATTTTTTTAAAACTTACTATCGAAATTGAACCCAGAGAACGTCGAAAACTTGTCCCAAAGACTCGAAAACACAGTATAGGGAACTAAACATACAATACGCTTGTGGTTATCACTCACAATATATTCATAGATAGACAATCACTACACAGGTTAGCCAAAGACGAACATGTAATAATCCTACCATACGAATCCCGGGCTGAATGAATGACGAATATGTAAATTTAAAATAGTTGTACGACGACATTTACGTGCAAAATGTGGCAACACTGCTCTTGCGCTCCACGTCCAGATATTATTTTATGTATGTTATGTCAGTTAAACGTAGAATCATGTTTGGGCTACCCGAGATTAACCGTCACACATAGTATGTAGGTCAGAACAGTAGTAGTAAGATAAGCGAGATATGTGGAGCAAGAAGGGACTAACTACACTGTTGTGTTGCCACATTGTGCATTTTGCCACTAACACGTTCGTCTCCAATTCAGCCCGAGATTCAAAAAGTGTGCTTTTAAAGCGTTTGTTTCTGTACACCCTGTATATTATTGTAGAGAACTAATGTACTGTAATAGTATAGGCTGACATTACACAGTCATAGCCTTATTTAGGAAGTATTTATGGAGGAGATATAATTCAACTTAAATACATTTTCGTGGAAACGAAGTTATAGTAAACGGTTGAGTAAGTGTTTAACCGAAATGTTATATTACTAATTATAATTTGGGGAAAATATTTACGCGTAGAACTTCGAGCCTGTGTATGTGAGCTTGTTAACAGAACGGTTTTCTCATAGATCGAACCGTATACTATTGTTCTTTTTTATTGTTGTGTAGTAAAAACATAGTTCACTTAACTTTCTTAACAATTAGCTCGTCTTTTATACACACAGTTACTTTATTCAAGCTAAACACATACCACGGATTCTGCTTTGTTGGTTTTCGTAACAAACTATTTCCGATAAACTCGTCATTTTGGGTGACTACATACAAAATTTTGCCAAGTTTTCTTATACAGGAAATCACTGTGACTTTATAAAAAATTAACTAAACTAGAAAAGGCGCTGTACTTTAAGAAGAACAGACCAAGTTACACAGACATTTTTTGCATGATTTATGAGACTATTATTTTACACTTTGTTAAATTACACTCGTTCGGAAAAACGAGATTGGAGGGAGGGGAGGAAGAGTGAAAAATCTCTTGTGGTGGTCACCTAAAACAAAGGACGCCGTTTTGTAGTTCGGGTGGGGAAGGCGGGTGAAGGGTGGGGACCGACAAGAATGCACGGTCTTATGAGAGTCATTCGGTAGCCATATTTCATCAAGTTAAATACAGAACTTGTTTCCGAGTTTCACACTAAATTGGGGAAAAATATCAATTAAATGCCAAACAAATATAAACCAAGATGGTACTTAAGACTGCATCTTATTTACTCGTTACAACGTGGAAACTAAGCATTGGTAACATGAAGTAAATTAAATGAACAAACATATTGCCAAGTTCTACAATGAAAGTCAGTATTTTATACATGAAGGCCAGTGAATTTGTACATAAAAAAATGTTAAAATCAAAAAAAAAAAAAAAGAAAAGAATAGTTATTCTAATTTTTTCACATGTCGTTAGGACCAAAACCAGTATTGCGAAACCAAGTTTCAAGATTCAAAAAACCTGTACTAACTGTGTAATTTATAAACACAACGCCCAATCGTCGATTTTTTTACTGATGTTGGATGTGGCATAAGGATAACATATTTCTCTCAAAAGAAAAAAATTAATATATTCATTTCACGACACGCGCGATAAACAATTAATTAATGTGAGCTAATGGAGAAGCTTCTACGTTACTAAATTTGTGTACCAGTTCATACCTGTTAAACGAACGTACGAAATAAAATTGTATACTTTTTTGTTACAGTTAATAATTTTAAAATTTTAATTACTTTGCTGTGGTGAGGGTTACATTCGCTCACATAAATGTGTTATTTTAATCGGCTTTCACGCCAAATATATTTGATAAACGAATCACGATGGCTGTAATAACAGCTCTGGTAAACTGTAATACGTGAAAAATGGAGTTAAAATATAAATGTGTGAGTGATTAAGAATTAGTTTTTCCATTTAAGTTCGGTACTTTTATTAGTATTTCGTCTGTAGTCTGGTCAGGTCTGAATAATGGTTGATGGATATAGTTAGGAGAAAAGCAAAATACAGTGAAAAGTGCATCAGACACGCCATATTAAAAACGCCTGATAGGCCCTATGTTTGAAATTCCATGTTTAGGGTAGGGAGGCCTGAATTTCGCGAAAGTATTATTTGAATGCTGTATTTCTAAATCACATTAGCTTGTGTCGTCTTCAGATATTTCGTTATTAACCGTGTTACTCTCCCAGATGTATGCTGTCGGAATAACCTTACTATGACTGTACACTCAATAAGCAGGGAAATAATTCCTTTGAAACATTTACCGCCAATAACATAACTAAATCTGCACATGTATACGTCATTCACTGAACTGTAGTGATCAAGGGCTTAGCCGACCACGCGCTCAAGGGTTTGTTCCTTAGTTTTTTCAGACTTGTGCCAATAACTCAAATATTTTTATAAACCAAAATATTTGAAAAAATTTGAGACAATGTGCAGTCACACGATGCCCACTACTGTGGAAGCGTTTTTTTACAAGTAATGTACCATTCGTCAGTAAAAAAATAGTTTCTTCATTTTGGCTTATTTTCACGACAAAAAAAATGGTACTTTGCGTGACTAAATGTAAAATAAGAGTTCAGTACATTGCTACGAAAAAATTCAGCTACAAATTATGACATATTAGTGGCAAAACTCTGGAGCAAAATTTTGAATTGAGAATTAGGTAGCAATAAAAAAAAAAATTTTCGAAACCACTGCAAAACTAAGGAACAAGCCCTTATAATACGTTGCAGTGTGTTCGTATATACGTTTCTGTTACGAAACTGTTCCACAAATGCCCACTGTGTCAGTGTACGAAAAGAAAATAGACTTCAAACGGTGACGGAAGGGTGGTTTCAAAGCATCGCGTCTGTTACAAAAATCATTTGGGGGAGCCCCTCAAAATGGCTAAAAACAATTTATTCCAACCTGTTATTTCTGAAAAACTACTTATGAGATTCGTGTGAAACTACTCTAAAAGCACGCAATAGACTTTGCTAAAAACTTTCCAGCAATAATAAGACTGAATCACCACTGAAAGTGTCAGTCAGACGAGTGATCTACGATACCTCTGTACGCCGTTTCAGTGTCTTGCGATAGAGGCGATACCGCACCAGATGAGCCGGTCAACATCGCCCTTGGCGCCGTGCCTCACTCAAACAAACACACGGGTGTCGCTATCCGCATGACTTACGTATACATCTGCAGCCCTGCTTCACGCTCACGGATAGCAAGAATTGCTGCAGAGGCCTCGCTCATTGGAAAACCCCGATCAGAATAATGTTACTGTGACACCATACATCTGTGATTTGCGGGGAGAAACATCCAATCATTGACCTCGAACCAGAACTACACACAGTAAAAAAAAATTTGTACTTTTACAAAAAAAAATTTTTTTGGAAACCATCTCCCAAAAAAGTTTTTGGTAACACTACAAAGACTTTTTGTAAAATTTACAAAAAAAAACTTGTATTTTTACAAACTTCTTTGTATATTTACAAACATTTCTGTAAGTATACAAACAAATTTTGTATATTTACAGGTAATATCTGGTTAAGTTTACAACACTTTTTTGTAGTGTTCCAAAAAAAATTTTGGAAACTAATTCTTCAAAAATTTTTTTTGTAAAATTACGAATTGTTTTGTAAAATTTGTCAGGTCTCCTAGGTTTGTTTTGTTTCAAATCGAAAAATTTGCTCATAAACGTTTATTTTACTAGTTCGCAAATGTGTTTACTATGTGTGTAACCACTATAAAGGATTCTGACATCTTGCTATCATTACCTGACTTATTACGTTCTGATATTAGTTTACAAGATTTTCCTTGTAAATGTACAAATTTTTTTTACTGTGCAGATGTGCACATGGGGCACTGATGCAACTTTGTGCAAAATTCTTTTCAACAAAAATAAGTTCCTGTAACTATTACAAGGACTTGCATAATTCATGTTACTATCTAGCAAAAGATACCGGACTCCAATCTGTTACATGTTTGCTGTCAACTATTGGCTGCCCTGAAGAAAACCTGTGGTCAGTAAAACATTTCAGTTGTACAGTTGAATGACATCTCATACAAGATACTTTAAAAAATAGTTTGTAAATTTGCCGCACGTGCGTAAAGGAGCGCTCAGAAAGTAGTTCTGGCAGAATTGTTTCCCAGACATCCATGGTAGCACTCCTGAACTTTTATATAAAACAGTCAAATATATACTGAAGTTACCAGACTTGTATTGTAACAAGTGTAACAGTTTGCATATTTACAAGGCGGAAGTATGGTAACTGCCCCGTACTGTGTTTAGGTTAATTACTTCCTAAACATTTTGGAAAGTGTTTTTGCAGTGTACTTTGGTGCACACAGGTTAGTGAAGTTATTGGCAGTATGTAATTGTGAAGAGACGTATCTCACTTGACTGTGGCAGTCAAACTAAGGTCACTGGGACCGCAAGACACGTGAGAGTTTACCTCCAATCACTGGCAACTCGTTTCTATGAGATATTCACTGCTGACCTTTAGAGCCACGATTTTGTCGCGAAAAGATTTTTGCAACATTTAGTTTCGATGCGTCATGTGCACACCTGCAGCTCTGCTGCATCGTCTGTGGTTGGATGATTTTACTCTCACTGGCCTTGGCAAATTATAGACGTACAGACTCACAATAATATTATCATGATTGGTGCAGTCAAATTCGAAACGTGTCTGAGCAAAGTTACGCTGCCAATAACCTTGAAACAGAACTGCCGATGTGCGCGAGAGACACTGAAACAAAGTGGGGCAAAAATCTTTTCGCGACAAAATCGTGGCCCTACTTATAAGCGATGTATTACAGGGATAGTTGTATTATACACGTCTATACATTTTAAGACTTTGCGATGTAATTTGCCTACCTAAAAAGAATTACAAATACACCTCTTTTTTTATTATTTCCGGCCTCGAGAGTGATAGATTTATAGATTAGTGGTGTACTTGAAATGGCTATAGACTCGTGTAACGTTACTGGAATGAACACACAAGTAAAGAAAATCATTGTTATAGGCCCTGTACTTCCTTAAAAATACAGACTACATTCCAGTTTCGTTATAAGTAATATCTGGATTGTTCCTATAACTACTTATTCTGCAGAAATAACAATCTGTTTTACGCAAGGAGCAAAGCAGCATATTTCTTTAACAGAGCACGTTGTTAATTTAGAGAAATTTTGCTGTAGGAACAATACAGATAATACTGACCATTGTCCCTATTGTAACAGAAGTATGACAACTACTACAATACTTTTCTTTCAACCATTGTCTTATAATTGGACGCTGTTACGTTTCAATATACTTAGCGCCAATTTTTGGATGTTACAAAAAATATGATTTAAGTTTTCCAGATTTGAAACAGTCTTACAAAACATTTCAGTCCTATGGAGACAATATTTATAACCACAGGAGGTAACTACAATAATTTTAGGACTGATCCAAAGGAGGAAAATATTTTTACCGAAGTAACAAATGACGCATAGTCTCTTTATACTTAACACCATACAATTGCAGGCCTGGACACTAGCCTATCTACCAATGCTACTAAGTTGACCCCGTTATCTCTGAAAGAGCTACTAGTATTGAAATTATGTTATTGCAACATATCTTCGTACTACTAGTGCCCCTAGCGGCTCCGACACGAATTTGTTACTCTCACTTCCATTCACACATTGTTAAAACAACACTAGAGTAACCAGTGGAGCTGGTCAGTCATGAGAGTCCATTTCATCTCCAAGTGTCCAGACATGTTCCTCTGTGGCCGTACTTTCAATGCACATTGCGAAGTTTTAGAATAAACGTGTATCCTTAGAGCATGGATAACTAGAGATAGTTCGGTGCCTTTGTTGTGTAACCGACATCTATCGATAGGCAAAATATACGAAAACCCTACAAAATAATTAACGTTGCCACATACATTTGTAAAGACCTTGACAATTGAGATTTATAGAGTACTGAATCTTTTACAATTACTACACAGCAGATTCATCTTTATTCATTCTTTAAATTACTGGAAAACGAAAATGCTCAGACTATGTAGGCAGAACATGTAAACAAACTCTTATTTTACACGAAAATGAACGTAATCGATGGATGATGGTAATATGCGACAGCGAATCATTCTGCATATGCTTCTTTAAATGTGAGTGATATTTAAATACTACATAGTCACCGCTATGTAGCAATAAATATGAAACTTGTTTCGCTCGGTGCCTATCAACAGCTGATTGGATCTAGGAATCACTTCACAGCATGGAAAGGGATAGGCAATCAGCTCTCTAGTTGTTATCTATGCTCTAAGCGTATGTCGACCGAAAGCTCTGTACAGCACTGGTACAAACTGAATGAAATCTCTTGACTGTCTCGCTTCTCCAGGAAGGCAACGCACAGCTGGAGGACCGCACGGCAGTTATATCTACAGAAGTGAAAGGCGGCGAGGTGTTTGGAATATCTACCGAGACTCTTATTCTTCTCCGCGACTGTTGGCAGAATGACGTCTTATCCACTAACTTGGAATAAAGACGAGTCTTATCCTGTCTACAGCTGGACTGGAATACAGTTGAGCGGCGGCCATGTAGACGGCATGTGGCCGAACACAAAACAGCAGACGATCGCTCGCACAAAGCAGTCCAGCTCTTGTTGTTCTTGCGCGCCTGCTCTGCTATCTTATATTGCGTTACATATGGAAGAGACAAAGCAACGCTAGGAGCAGCACTGTCGCGCCATGCAGACGGCCGGAAATATGACTGATATGTACTTTCCGTATGAAGTTGCAATGAAGGTGTGAGTTTGTTTTTATTTTCATGGACTCGTGTGGATTTAATTTACGTATATAAAACAAATACTGATGGCAATAAATGCCGAAAACATAATTTACAAAAAAAAAAACGGAAATATATCCTTTTTTGGTAAACTATAAAAATTAATTTAAATTTGTGCGCACAAAAACTGTCCATTCAGAATGCCTATAGGTTAGTTCATCCTAAATTGATATAACATGCTCATATAAATATTATCGTTATTACAAGTAGACTAATAATTTACATATGAACTGGTAATTTTCACTTTACCAAACAGCAACGAAACATTTCTGTAAACATAGATTAAAAAATATTTTATAACATTTTTGTAAAAGTATTAACAGTAAAAAATTAATAGAAACACGGATAATTATTTTAAATAAGAATCACATGCTAAATTTACGTCTAAGACTTTATAATTTAAACAATTTTAGTACTCAATAAATGGACGAGGCTAGACATAACCTTGTTAGTTCTTAATTTTTGTTACTAACTGTAATTGAAACAACATGTTTAACTACAATGAATACGAAAATTTAAAATAAAATTTAAAGAAATTATTCTAAATTAGTTTGGAGATAGTAATTTTTATTTATTTATACAATTAGTTTGGTAGAAAATGCTCTATGTACAAATGACTCGTAAATATATTTTTCAATTGTTACCTCTCGACAAATTCCTTTATAAACATGTATAAACATATTTCAGGAAAATTCTTTTTGTCTTTACTACGGAGTACAGTGTTTTGCCACCTAGCATTTATTTATCGACACTAAATTGCTTTCCTACGGCACGTATACAATAGATCGTCTGCAATTTGTATCACCACTGCGAAGGTTCAGAAGTTCACCACTAGATGTCAGCCACTTTGTTTTGCATCTGCCATAAGCCTCGTTTAGTCAGCCCTGTGAAGTATTCAACTTGTGAAACGTTAGGCGACCTTGAAGCTCGTGTCACATGACACATCGCAACAACGAGGCAAGCGCTGAACTAACGTGCAAGATTATCTCCGATTCAAATGTATTATGCGACAGTAAGCAGTGACTATCTAATTTTATTGGTGGAAAGTCTGCGGCAAAGTACAACACACGTTTCAAACCTAGTTTCACACACATCCGGTAAGTACATTTTGAAGTACGGCAGTATGAAACGGCCATTTTTAGCTACGTTGGAGGGCTTGAGAACCTAGTTCGTAATGAGCACGGTGTTTTAACAACGACATTTCGTACTTGACCGAAGTGTGTTTTTATTTCGTACATCGACACGTGGAATAGTAGTAAAACGCATATCCCAGCACACTGCAGCACATTAGAAGATCGTGGGAGGTGGCGACCTTAATAATTGACTTAATGTGAGCTTCAGCCGTGCTTGTGTCGCTACTCCAGTGTAGTTTTATGCAGCGAACATTACAGCCACTCTGAAGAAGGTGCTGTACAACAAAACAGCGTGCGAAGTTGAAACTAGTATTTTGTTTTATTACTTATCGGATTTCGGAATTACGCATTCCCAATCATTCTGTGACGTGGTAAACGTATACCCACAATAGGTATCCCACAATGTGATAGATATAATAACTTTTTGTTGGTAAATATATTTTTTTTTGTATTAGGGTAATGAAATGTCCAAATGAAACACATGCTGTGTAGGGACCATACATTAAAAACTAACTCGTTTAGGATGCTTTCCGTTTTCTGTTGACAGCACTGATATCACTGACAGTTCGCCAGTGTCCGTCAGCTATGAGGAAACAGTCTTCAGTAACCAGCTAAATATTTTTCCTCCAGTAAATAGATAATATCGGAACGTTAGCTCAGTAAACATTACTGCAGTCTCTGTTCCCAAGCAAATCTCTCAGTAATATTGTTCTGGCGATAAATATTCACGTTTTGTTCGTTGTGTAAATTGGATTTACTTAAAAAATAAAGTCGGAATATGTTTAGCATATTGATGCAACTAGCACGACTTACAACTGACGAAAATATTTTTAGTTTTTTTCACAACGAAGCCTGATATCGCACGTATTTATGTTTTAAATACGTTGAAAGGTACAATTAAACCCCAATTTAAACTTTGCAGACTGTAAACGACAAATGATTCAATAACCAAACGTAATAAAATAAACGTAAGTACATATCCGTAGCGTATATTGTATGTAAATTAATAGATCACCGCTTCGGCCATTATATCTTAAAATAATATTCCGTGTCTTACCATTAGGCAACTCCAACTTCTGAATTTCCGCCAAAAATATTGGTTTACTGACAACACTGATGCTCTGAAGCGCCAGTAAAATCGGTAATCTCAGTAAACGAATGTAGCCTCGCACAAGGTATCGTCATCACCCGACCATCAGTGACTATCAGTGCCGTCAGCAATATCGGAGCTATAGCTGACATTACTGAAAACACTTGCCAGTGAAATCAGTGAATAACGAAACGGCCTTAAACCAATACAATATTCGCAGTTAGATAATATGCGATTATGTACGTTACTTATATGCAAGAGTAACAGACTACATATTGTAAAATATAATAACGTCTTGCTTATCCACAAAAAAAAAAGAATCAAAATATTTTTTAATGAGTTGTATGAAAAATTATATAAACGAACCTAAACCATATTTTTGTTACATGGCTTGCTATCTCACGTCACCTTTATTGTTCAAAACAGTAACATGCGAAAATGCAGAATATAAATGATGTAGGCCTAAACATTTTATGTGAGGTTAATTACATAGTAAGGAAATAAATTAAAAAATAAATTTATATATAAATATATGCGTATTACGTAAAAATTATTTCGTTAATATGAAAACTAATGCGTTTGTTGTTTTGCTACAATTGCAAGGCTGCTGGGCATCGAATAAATAAGAATTTTAAATTCTCACCGAACAGTTCTAAATATTATTTCATTCTTAAGCCATTTACTGCAAATAAAAAGATTGTAAGAACGTGTCAAAATAATAATTTTATCGTTCTTTGTTCGTACAAATGATACAAAATATTCTAATTTAAATAATGTAGTAGGTTACAAGGAAAATAAAATCTCTGAACTACTTCATGAAACCTTTATATTTTTATGATAATATAGGAAATTAATTACATATGTTTAAATATGAGCGTGTATTTATTTAAAATTGTCGATCAAGAAAAATATTTAAAAAATACAATTTACAAAATAAAATAACTTTTATATTTGTTATTTCATGAAGTATTTTGAAGTAGGTGAGCGTTTAGCTGTCACAATAAGTGCTTTTATTTATACGATTGTAAGAACAGAATCTAGTTACATTGTAATGACATGTACTTACATGTCTCGAATAGTACACACAAATATGACAATTATTTAATAGCCGAATAATCAACGGTGTTTTTTTATTTTATTTGTATTTATTTATAAGCACTCTGTTAACCCTTACATGTGTTATGTACATATGGGTATAGAGTTTGTCAATTATGGAGTTAACTAGGCTATGTCACACATTACATTGGTACATCATAGCATTTAGTAAGGAAATTTTACAATAGTTTGAAATAAACACAACAATATTATAACAGTAAGAATGTAACATTAATAAAACCATGACAATCACAATAGCAAAAACGACAATAACAAACTTCTATTTCACCAAATTTAAATCCTAATTATCATGATTAATAAAACTACACTTATTTAAATACTCTTAAAATGTATAAAAACTGTTTACGGATACCTTGCTGCGTGCATTTCCTCATGTAAGCGAATGTGCGTCTTCGATTGTGTAGGCTACAGACATACCTGGATGTGTAAGTATTTGCAGTTTTTTTTTAAAGAAACGACATTTCTCGTATCGGTACGACGTAGCTTCGCTCGTGCATTCCTGGAGTGCCCGGTGTGCCGGAGGGCTGCGCTGTACGGCCTGAAGAGAAGACTAGAGCATAGAAGGAGGCTGCAGAAAAACAGACAAGGCAGAGTGGGACGTGAGTGATGTGAGGGGAAGGGTTCGGGAGGGGAATGAATCCATAGAGAACACACACAAGGTCTCGTACTTGCAGAAGAGAAATGTGCTAATGGCGCCTCCTGAGACGGAGGTGACAGACACCGTCGCGAACATCCCACAACACTTCCTTCAGCGCTACTGCCCGAGTCGAAAACATTGACCTAACTACTCTCTGATCGTCTTATCATATACATTAAGAGTGAGTGATAGTCATCATTTTGAGTTTTTGTAATTTGTGCCATAATTTTTGTTCAGTGTAAATTTTGGGAACTTTAACCTAACTACGGTATAGAATACATATTGACAGAGTTATGGACACCATAAATCTTTTTTTTTCTGTTACTGTTACAAATCGAATTGCAGTTAGACAAATTTTATTACCTTCTTAACTGCAATTAAACCTGTAATTACAGTAACGGAAAATAACTTAAAGCTGGTTTAGGTCGGCTATTTTGAAAGACAGCTTGCACGAGTTAAATATTGTATGTGTTATTTTGAAAGCTCTTAGAATAATTTTAACCATATATAAGCTTTTACACTTAAGAGTTATTAACCATACAGGCTTTGATCTGGTATTTACAAGCGAGAACTGCATGAGAAAATGGACATGTTATGTCACATTTACGGTTTTACAATGACTAGTTTAAACTACATTTTATAGGCTTGTTTGTCTGGTTGTATCATAGACTTTAGTTACAATACGATAGCCTACATATAGTTACGTTTCGTTTTAAATGCCTCTTTCAATAGCGGATTTATAACTTACAGGGTAAATTTTCCCAATACTGAGGAAAGTAGGCTAGATAGTTATGCTGATAACCTCTTGTTTGGATCTTCAACGAGAGAAGATATCACAAATCTGTTTGGCAGTTTTAACCGTTTTCGCTGTTACATGTATATTTTTCTTCAGGGCTAGGAATTGTATGGCAAACAATATTTTTTTTGTTACATAATTACTTAGAACCATAATTTTTGCTGTCAATAACAATCGGCTAACGTGGTGAAAAATTTTTCAAACAAATTTGCCGAACAAAAATATTTGGTGTCTGCTGTCGTTTAGGATTAAAATAATAATGATCGCGAAAAAACTAGAAACAGCGGAGAATGCCTTTAAATGGAAATACTGGACAAATCTGTACAAAACAAGAGACCTGGGCCACAGATTATTTAGGGAAACAGAAGTGAAATAGAAGGTAGGACGTCAAACTTAGTCACACGCGTCAGAAAAATAGCAACGCTGGCCAGCAACATGGCGGAAACACCTACCGCCAATCAGCGTAAGATGGCTGCCCTGCTAACCGGCAGCCCGGCCAATAGGAAACCTGCTGTAACATGCAGGAGACAAACAGACACAGGACGGGTATCAACAGCCTCGGGCAGCCAATTAGCAGCGAGGTTCATCCTCATAAAATGAGCCGCCACGTAATTTAACATCTGTGTTACTATTTAGGCCGCCTTTCATTATTCACTGATTACACTGGGCAGTGTTTTCAGTAATGTCAGCTATAGTTCTGATATTGCTGGCGGCACTGATAGTCCCTGAAGGTTGGTTGATAATGGTACCCTGGGCAAGGCTACATCCGTTTGACTGTATTTATGTGCTTGGGCACACTCCATTGCGAAATAAATGACTGTCAAAAGAAAACTAAAAATAAGACTATTAAAATTAAATGTGGGCTAAAAGGTAGAACAATGACCAACTCATGACGCCATAATCACATTTTGTTAGTCTCGTGTGACCGGCCATCATAGCACTTTATTTGCAACAACAGCAGTTACACACGGAAACAGAAAACAGCATAGATTACATCAACATACAAATATGTCCATATTCACATAAACATTCGGAACAACTGAAGGTCAGAATTATCATTAGATTACAAGTGAAGTTAAATAAACCAACAAAGACAAAAAACATAAATAAGCAGAGTATGATTTAGCCAACGGGATACACACACAACATAAAATTGCAAAAATGGAATCGGTTCAAATAAAACAAGGAACAAACAGATAATAAATGAAATAAGAAAAATCAAATAAGAAACTTAGGTTAACATGCGACACAATGATGAGACGAAAGAAAAACACAGTAGATATCAGACATAAACAGAAATACAACAAATGACGCAACGACGAGACGAAACAAAACACAAACAAAAAAAAAAAAAACAACAAACGACATAATCGAGTAGTTTTCCAGACAGTCAGTATTAACGACGTTATCTTAATTAATTTAATATTTGTTTGTTCCTTGTTTTATTTGAACCGATTCCATTTTTCGAATTTTATGTTGTGTATGTATCCTGTTTACTAAAGCGTACCCTGCTTATTTATGATTTTTTTTTGTCTTATTTTTAGTTTTCTCTTGACAGTCATTTATTTCGCAGTGGAGTATGTCCAAGCAAATAAATACAGTCATGCACTCCCATTGCACAGTTCTTTCAAAGATCATACATCGTTTACTGAGATTACTGGCGCTTCAGCGCATCAGTGTTGTCAGTAAACCAATATTTTTGGCGGATATTCAAAAGTTGAAGTTATCTAATGGTAGGACAAGGAATCTTTTTTAAGATGTAAGGGGCAAAGCGGTTATCTGTAAATTTGTATACAACGTTTATTAACGTCTGTTTATAATTACTGAAACATTCATCGTTTACAGTTTGCAAAGGCTAAATAATGTTTATAGGTTGAACCGTACCTTGATATATATTTAAAAATGATCGATACAGCTCCTCAAACATAACTACACGCGATGATTAAGTTGCGTCGTGAAAAAACGAAGAAAATTGCATCAGTCATAAGTCGTGCTAGATGCATCAAAATGATAAAAATATACAAACTTTATTTTAAAGTAAATACAATTTACACACTGAACAAAATAATAATGATTGTTTATCGCAATAATGATATCACAGATATGCTACAGATGTACTTGCTAGGCAAAGCACATTACGGTAATGTGTTCTGATTTATTGTTCCGATGTTATCTACTTACTGACGGAGAAATATTTAGCTGATTACTGACACTGTTCCCTTAAGGCCCTGCCGTAATGAAAAGTTCCATCTGCTTGTGACTTGCCGCTCGCGCTGCCGCTACGGTGACCGGCCGGTTTTCTCCTCTTTGTATGCCACAATGAATGCCGGTGCCTGCCGCTGGGGTACAGTTCATTCTGCGCACAATAGGTGGCAGAGTAGTCTCTTATTTTTGTTTGTTTACATTTTTTCACCGCACGCTGTCACGGCATTGGCTCTCGTTTTGTGACGTACATCAGACAACCAATAGCAATCACCTTGCCGCTCCCTGCCGGTGTTGGCCGGTGAGTGCTGCCCCTGCCGTTACCAAAAAAGTTAAAAGTTCGTCTGGAATTGGCGGCACAGCACGGCACTGCCCGGCAAGCAGAATGGCAGTGATGTCATGATCACATGGACCAATCAGATAGCCAGAATCACACCAGCACGGCACGGCACTGCACTGCACGGCAGTTAAAAGTTCATTGTGGCAGGGGCTTTATTGTTCACGGACACTGGCGAACTGTCAGTGATATCAGTGTTGTCGGCAGAAAACGGAAGGCGGCCTTAATCTGTGCCTGAGCCCTGCATATTTCTCGTTGTTTTCTGACTGCAGTGTGATAAACCTACCCTTCTTGTCGGCTTCTGGAACGTAGTCGGTTGGTTGCCAGTTTACGGTGCGAGAGGTCCTAGGTTAGAATCCTGGCTCGGGCACACATGTTGTGCTGTCTCTTAACACCACTTCATCTACCTTACTTCGTCGACCGAACGAGGTATCGCAACGATAACACGTTAGACTCATATTCGAGAGAATCAGGGTTCCATCCCCAACTTCGGCCATCCTGATTTCTGTTTTCCATACATTTTCGGAATCACTCCAGGTGAATGCTGGGATTGTTCCTTAACAAAGGTCATGGCCGACTTATCTCCCAGCTCCTATCATTGTACCAAGCTGTATCACCGTCTCTATAACGACCTTGCTGCCGACGAGACATAAAGCCCACGTACCTTACCTAATTCTTGGTACTAAGGTTTAGAGCTTCAGTACCTGAAATATGTTAACATCTTCATAGTGATCTTGTATATTTAATACATTGTTCACTTATTGCGAAACTATACATGCTTGCTCTCTGGTGGTAACTTAGTGAATTCCCAGTGTTGTGAATCCCGCAACGAAATATAGTTAGTTTACCGTACTGTATGCTGTTGTTCGATCACTCGTCCTCTAACACTGGCTTAAAATGTCGTGGCTTGAAGCGAGAAACTTTTTTGGGCAATAATGTTAAAATTTCCACTGTAGAGTGATTAGTTGTATGCAAACCAAACACATTCAAATAACATCGCATAAGGGCCGGTGACTAATGACAACACAGATTGTTGTACAGGTCAGCGAAGTCTAGGATGTTACAAAAATAACACGGATTCCGTATGGTAACCAATAATTGGCTCCCGGCAGTCTCAGGCCGGATATTAGCATGTGGGGATCATACATGACGATGTCGTTGTTCGGTGAGTTTTCTGGGAGGTCTCCCGTTGCTCCCCGCTCCTTCATCGTGGTGCTACTACATACTAACTCAGGACAATAGCGTCCTGCAAAATTCGCGTTGTTTTCTGACATCAGACTTCAGTAATCCAGTTCCAAAACTCGTTTTGTCCACTTTCACTAAAACTGCGCATATCGCGAAAAACTGATTTGCGAGTCCATTTGTTATATGGCCAAAGCAGTTTTTCAAAGTGTTTCTGTTATATAATAAGGCGAGTTTTTGGAACTATCATCACGTCAACTTCAGCGCACGTTTCAAAGCCACACAAAACTGTTCAGAACTAATTTTTCCTTGGTGATGGACAAGGAGAGTTTTGGAACAGGACAACTCTGTTGCAGCTGTTATATGTTGGTATGTCGTCTACCATTGGCTGGCAGTTTCGTAGTCCACGCCAACGAACGTCTCGTGACCAATAACACAAGTCCAACGGTACAGTGGCCAATACGCTGCGAAGACGTCACACAGTTAAATGACATCTCATGAAATATAGCAAACAGTGAAATGGCAACTTGTTCTCCGGCATGTATAGATCAGCGAAGTCTAAGCTACAGCAACGTGAAAAGTCATTTTTTTATCACTTTTGAGGAGCTTGGAAATCATGTTTTTAATTAGCGGGCGGAATTTTTTAAATCATAGGGACGCAGTTTCAAGTGTGCCTTCCTTTCGCAGACAAATGCATTGAAAATATTTTAATATTTATCCATGAAAAAATACTTTTCGTAGCACGCTACAGCATGCCTCACACGCCAGGTTCACCGACTTTTGAGGCCAAGAAAACGACGGTGTTATGCAGTAAGAGCGTTATCAACACGCAAGTCTGTTTCCTATTAAATGTTAGACATAAGTTAATGTTGCATTTTTTTGTGTGTTACAAAAATAACTAAATGTAACCTGTATAGTGGAATATTACGTAGCTTAATTCGATAAAAAAGCGATTTATAGGTAGTTATATATTTTAAAAAAAAATTTCACGTATTGTTGATAAAGCCCTTACTGCACATCACCAAAGAAAATATTCCTCTCTCAGATTATATCCTTGTGTTAAGCTGTTCGTTACCGTCTCCAATGACCTCGCTGTCGAGGGGACATTAATCCCAACGAAATAAAGTTGAAAATAAACTTCAAAGAGGCTACAACAGCTGCGAAGCGTTGCCATATTCGAAAGGAAGCGATATTGGACTCGATTATACTCTCTGAGAAAGTGACATTTAAATGCCTGCAGGAATGAACCAGTAATGTAGTTCCTGCAACAGGTGTTGTGTAACTAGGTAGTTAGAAATGATGGCTTAGCTCCGGGAAACCTGATTGTTTGCTGGGTTTCAACACGTGTTCAGTTTACCATAGGTTTCGCTTGCACGTGGAGATGTTGCCCAATTTGACTGATCCAATAAGAACACAGCTGTTGTAATATTTTATGCCTGTTATTGGTCAGCAGACAGCTATGTGTTGCCATTCGTACATCACCTAATCATATGTGCTGCAATTAATTACAATGTTTTCAAGGGTATGTTGCCACAAAACATTTTCGCTATATACCACAATCTCTCTATATATACATTCCTCACTTCGTGCTCGTTACTGGCTGAAGAATACAGCGAACCACGCTAGTCTTATGAGTACAATAGGAAATCAAGAATTGTGTGTAGTTAGAGCCACTGCTTTCTGGTGAAAAAGAATCTTCCACAAACTTGTTTCGTTGCCTTACGAGCACATTTGCAGTTCTGATTCATGGCTATCATGGCTATTGGCAGAGTTTATTTGCTCAGAGGTGTCGCTCATTTGACTTAACCAATCACTATCAGGTTACTGCGGCACCACACGTCTCTGCCTTGTCAGTAGAAACCCTGAGACGCTAAGAGTTATACACATCCAGTCACTGGCCATGAAGCAGAACTGCAGACGTGTACTCGAGGCATTGAAGATGTTGGTGCCAAATTCTCTTCACCAAAATCGCCGGCTCTTTGTACAGTCATCGCTAGAGACACGGGAAATTCGTGTTATTACTAGCAGAAAAGTAGACTCCAAACTACCGTAGGCTTGCTCGACGTATTACGTTGACCAACAGATACTTGATCTGACCCGAAGAATACTTCTGACCGATAATTGAAAGTTTCACGGTAGAGTGACTTAACTCCTTAAGAGCTGTCAAACCCACGGAATTGACATTACATTGGCTCGTGGCCAGTGTAATCGCACATTTTGCTCTGGTTCGCACAAGACAGTGAAGTCTGGTCTATAACCAATTAATAACGCGCATTTCGCATGCCCCAGTCATTGGAAAGCATCGCCTTCCTTGGAACACACCCACTCTTCGCTACTAGGTTAGAACCAAAGTTAGTTCAACCGTACGGAATGCAATCCAAGACCTTTAGATGGGATTGAAGTACGGTACGAACCTCGCACACGAGCAGGCAGACTCGTAGGCTCGGAAGAAGAAGAAATGTGAGGCGAGAAAAATTACATATATATATATATATATATATATATATATATATATAGACACACACACACACTCTATTCTCGTCGCTGTCATTTTGCATTGCAAAGGACTTTCCCTCGCAGCTGTGAAATAACTTTCCCTCGAGTCAGGCCGCGGGCGGGGTTCTGTCGATACAGTTTCCCTAGAGGCGGTTGTTAGGGCGGAGAAAGATGAGTATTGAGGGGGTGGGGTGAAGGAGGTGGTGCTGGAGACGAACGACAATCTGAGGACGGCATCTCGACGTCCTACGTCGTGCACTCTATCTCCCGGCGGCGTCCAACGTCTCTCCTCTATGACCACGCAACACTCCTAACTCTGAAGAAGAATCGTTGCTGACCCCATAAACAGGTACGCACCGGGGCTGCGTATTCAGACAACTAAATCGTTGATTCACTAACACGTGGACTAGTCTCCAAGAACATCTGTAGACACACTGGTGATGTAGAGGTCCAGGAGAATCGTTTTTCCACAGCAAATATTAGTCGTGAGATTGTGTGTTTGACATATAAAAGATATTAACGTACCTCACACTGAGGGTAAATGGTTTCAGTTCTATCAGTTTCTTAAATAATTAGAAAATAGGGCCTTAACATTCCAAATTAGTGTCTTTTCCGGTTTGTGTAATGCCGTTATTTTTTGTTATTTCTGTCTTAAAACCATTTAACCTTCATAGATCTATCCTTTAGCTTTCGATCCCGTGACTGTTTGTACCTTGTAACAACTGAACATTGTGAGGAAATCTTGTTCTTGTAATATGTGTCCTGCGCAAATATGCAGCCAGTGTTGTGGAAAATTGAAGGATTCGCGAGACCGAGCCGAGAGGAAAACAGAGAGAGCGAGAGACAACCTCCTCCACAACAGGGGTTCACCCAATCCCGCTTTTGTGGCGGAAAACTTCACGTTCATGAGGTCGAAGGGCCGCTATGGCGCTGTGCAGGCGGGTTCCTTAATGTGCACATATGTAGCTCTGCTTCATTATTATTGGCCGCGTGTCTTTGAGTAGAGGCGGTACTCATTTGTCTGTGCCAACCAGAAAAAAGGTTACTGTGAAACCACACGTATGTGACGTTCAAGTGCAACTCCAAGATACCGAGAGTTAAAATATCCAATCACTGACTACGGAACAGAGCTGCAGATGTACTCATAAGACACTGGAACTAGTTGGTGGCAAATTATGTCCACCAAAAATCAGTGGCACACATGTGTGTGCTCAGACATCAGCTGCCCATTGGTTGTTCACTACAGTGATATCACATGACTGGTCCACACTTAGTTGTTTATTATTCATTCGTCGACCTCCAGGCAGCCTAATATGTAACTCTTTTCAGTCTCTTATACGATCCTCATACAAAGACAGTGGGTAACTATCTTTACGACGAGAATTCGTAGTCTGTATCTATAAATTGTGCAGTGACTGTCTTTGGAAAGTTTTCTGACTCTCTTTATACAAATATTGGTTTATAGGGTGTTTTTACGAGACAAAGTTCATGAAGATGGCCGCCATACTTAAGTGGTGTCCAACTAGCATCCTCGTTGGTTAACAAATCCGACTGAAATTTTGTTTAGGAGGATGCACACGTTTTGTGGATTATACGTCTGTGTTTATTAACTGTCGCTGTCGATGCAAACGACAAATTCAATACAACACGTGTACTGCTATCTTTAGGCCCGAAATACTAACATAGTACCAGTGCTGTTGTCTGTTGTAAGCACAGTACTCTGTCTTTCTACTAGAGACGAGTTTATTTATAACTTTTGACAATTTAAATTCTAAAGAAGAACAAATACGATCTATATAATTGAGAACTCAGTAGTTCAAAACTCACTGTGAAATGAGAGAAAATACAATTTGGTAAGATGTATAAAGGTTTTCAAAGCACGTCTTACAGTGTTGCTAAGTGTATTGAAATTCTGGCAAAGAGAGGTGTTAGAGAATACGATGTAAATACAGTCACGAATAACTAGGACCTATCTGTATCGCAGTCGCTCCTGAAAGACAGTCACAGGTGAAGTTAGAGAATAGACCTCCAGGAGATATTCAAATAAGCCAAAGACAAATAGCGAAACTAACAAAAACAACTGTCTCAAATCTAGCTCGTACCGAAAATAAAATTCAAAATTTTTTCTGTCCCTACCAGCAATAACGCAAGTTGCACGAATTAAAAATTGCTTGCGTCCTAGCTTGCGGCCACGGTCGTAGAAGAACAGGTCTGGACACTCGCCTGGATATTTGACCCCCTTGTTGTTTGGCTGTAGTTCACCAAGTTACCGAGAATATTGTGTTTTATTGGCGCTGATGTTACGGCGGTCGGACTAAACTCCGCCCACTTCCTTTCCGCTAAGATAAACTATTTATCAAAACTTATTTTTTATCAATTTATGAAATACTTTCTTCGCTCACAAATTTAAGAAAAAGCTCCAGCAATCTTTATTTACTTTATAAATCTAACAATGGAAAAAAGTGGACGGAGTTTGAGTCCGACCGCCCGGAAAACAGCGCCAAAAAGTACGGCATTCTCGATAACTTGACGAACTACAGCCAAACAACAAGGGGGTCAAGTGAAATACATTGATAGATAGGCGAGTGTCCAGACCTGTTCTTCTACGACCGTGCTTAATGTCAAAATAAAACGAGAATGTTTCACATCTCTGGTCTGTGTCCGTTGAAGATCCGCTGGCTACTAAGTGTTTAGTTGACCATTCAGTGACAAGCGTGCCAGTGGCTTTACTGTGACATATAACACACGGCGTTGTACAGTTCTCGGCACTTACAGTCATACCTGTCGTACAATCAACCCACCAGCCACCACATTCACACACGTGTGTGTGTACGTATACATATATAACATCGTTTATTTCTGTCCTGTTTTTTGGACGAGATAGCGTAGCAGTGGCGAACATCCACAAAATTACTGAAGATCAGACACATTAAGAGTTAGCGGACGCTAGCTTTATTTCAAGTTCGAGGCACGGATACAGAGATGGCGATACGTCGAATATAACACGCCCGTCAAATACCTCATCGCTAGAGATGATGGTATATCGCAAAAATGTTTTCTGTCAACATAGCCTTGAAAACACTGACACAACGTAGCTGTCTGCAGACCAATAACATGCATTAAATATTAAAATAGCGGCATTCTTATTGGCTCAGTCAAATAGGGCAGTAGCTCCACGTACAAGGAAAAGCCAGTAATCTTTTGATAAGTTGAACGTATGTAGAAGCCTAGCAAATAGTCAAGTTTTCCCGCGATAAACCATCATCTCTACTCATCGCCTCTAGGCGCGAAGAGCTAAACTAGCGTGTCGTGTTTTCGTAGAATGCGTTTTTGAACAGGACATCAAACGATGACACTATTTTTTTTTTTGTGAAAAGTATGTGGTCAGATTCAATGCTGGTTTCTATGACTTGGATTTACGATCACAGTTGATATTTATTCAGCTACAGCAACGTAAAAAAAGTCATTTTCAGCACTGTTGAGGAGCTTGGAAATCATGTTTTTAATTAGCGGGCGGCATTTTTAAAGTCACAGGGACATAGTTTGAAGTGTGTCTTCTTTTCGTAGATAAACGCATTAGAAACATCTTCAATAGTTCTACAAGGATATATACTTTCCGTACCGCTCTACATCACGTCTCACGCGATTGGTCCAACCAGCGGGAGGGAAAATGTTCCGAAAAATATCTGGGGGAAAAAAACAACAAACATTGCCATGGAGTCTTTCTTTCGCGCGCTCTCCAAACTTTCAAGACGTTCCTACAACTCAGTCCCTCCCCTGGCAATTCTCTCTCCTTCTAACACCTTTAACCTCATCCACGGCCCGACATAACAGAAGATGCGCCACCACACTCGGTGGTGACGCTAATCCGCCACAACGTGCGGTCTGGCCGAGCGAAAATTGTTAGCGACACAGCGAGTGAAAGCAGCACAAGTACCCCCCCCTTCCCCTTCTACCTTCTCTCTTCCACCCCCTCTCCCTTACATCACATATACAACTGCCATCGGCCCCCTACAGACGCAACACCCGTAGCAACACTATACATCACCGGATATAGTCGACTTCGCTATAACGATTTAACGTTTAATTTAACACAACCCACTGAGTAATTTTGCTCCACCGATTATAGTTTATTGTAAGTTAGTTGAAAGTTTGGCAAATAATAAAATAGTATTACCAAACAATTGGTAATTTAATCCCATTATATATATATATATATATATATATATATATATATAAACACACACACACACACATACACACAAAATAAGTAGGTACCGTAAAATTCGTGCTCTCTTTTGGCCATAAACCAGATTTCAAACAACTTTCCATTCGTTTACATACAAAATCTAAACATTAACTAACCAGCGAATTACAGAACTATGCATACGCAATGCTGATTTTTCAGGGTACCATTACTCCCACCGTACGGACAAGTAGAAAAATTGTTAAGTTTTGCACAGAAAAAAATACATAATAATGCATAAACAATGTCTACGTTGAGCAAAACATTGCTCACATCCACGGCCTTAGATGTTCAGGTCTGGACACTGCAATAAAATATCGACCCCCTTATGACTGATTCTAGTTCCTTTATTATCCGTAAATATGAATGAAAACTGCTGGCGCCACTAGCACACTCGTGCTAGTAATTATTTTTCCAACAATAAATATATATAATATTTTAAAGCACAAATATTAGAAACTTACTTAAGTTTAGCCAGAATGTTTTTAAACACTCAAATTTTGATTAAAATAACAAACTTCTCTTTACAACAACACCACTGTGATAGTGGTGCCGGCAGTTTCTTTCAGTCGTAAGAGGGTCAAATATGAATCATTTAATAGTAAATAAACGAATGCATAAAAAGAACTAAACCGATAATTATATAAAGAATAAAAATTATTTGTCTTTATAGAAATGCTGAAACTGAAAAAAAATCTATAATTTTTCAAAAAATACCATTTTTTATTATTTTTTATTTTTATGACCATGACGTTGTAGCCTGTAAGGCCTTTGTCCGCTATGATTTTTTTGAGTTTTGTGTATCAGTTGGTTTTAGTGTAATCCTTTAAACGTGAACATGCAAAATATGACTTTAACAAGCCATTACGCGAAAACTATGAGAGGTAAAAAATTTTCATAAGAGCCGAATTTAGTCACATTTTGTGTCTAAAATAAGAAAATAAATATGTGGTACAAATAAAAAATTTAAAAAAATGGTGATGAAAATTGCGGTAGACCGCGCCCTTAATAACTTGCCCTGAATATTCCGTTCAACGACATTCAGCTCTGCCCTCGGCGAGTAAGCTCGAAGCCACATGCCGTAACACTGTGCAGTAGAGACTGACTGGAGAAAAATAGCATTCAGTGCATACCTAAGCTCAAAAGAATATTAAGTACTCTTTCGATATTAGGGTTTTATTAATGCTGGAATAATAACACCGGAAATTATTTGTTTAGATACTTCGGAAGCTCGACTTTGGTTTGTCAAACCGACGAGATATGATATTCTAGCTGCGTCATTGTTCTGGGACCTAGTCCTTAGATCCCTTCTTACGATTGAATTGCGTACTAAAGCGACTCCTATTGCGGCGACCCCGGGCTCGACCATACTTTGTGGCTGCCTTGACGAGAGTCCTCCCTTAAGGGTGTTCAAGTGCGATAAAATCAACATTTTATATTTTTATGAAATACTGTAGACAATACATGTGAGTACATTTTACTCTTACGAAACTATTTTAGCTCTCACAGTTTTCTCATCAAAGTCATACTTTGCTTGTTACGCTGCAATGCAAATAGTGAAAATCAACTGTCCTACTTAAACAAAATAATTCACTGTGAACTTAGATCTCATGAGCTATGCAATAAAACATAAAAAAATCACAGTGTAGTATTTTGAATTCTAAAAAAAAAGTACAGAAAAAAAGTTGCAAATTCAGCAATTTTTTTAAAAATACATAAACAGTTTGCGGGACTTTTTCAAATGTTTTATTACGTAGCCCATAGTATGCTTCTTTTTCACTGTGAAACATTAAACGCACGTTAGTCAATTGGTTTTCTTTATTCGCATGGCAACAGAACATGCAAATTTTTACTTCGACGCACCGTTATGAGAAAATTACACCAGCTAAAATTGTTTAGTAGTAGGAAATTGCACTTACAAGTATCGTCTACAAAACTAACAATATTTCATGCAAACATAAAATTAAAACTTCATCGCACTTGAGCACACTTAGCCTTCTACTCCGCGTCTACGCGGCGATCTCTCCTAGAAACACCCCATTTACCTGCCAACCAATCGCAGTTGTCTGTGGGTGGCTGAAAATATCAAACACTGACTTTCCCTTTTATCGATTAAAAATTTACTTTCCAAATGAACGCAGATTAACAGTAACATATATTTGAACTTATTAAAAAAATTTGAACCATCTCTGACGAATAAAAACTAAATTAATATCACATTTCATAGTAGGGAGTTGGCGAAGCCACGTGTATGTATGACCTAGTTTACAGCCTCCGAGCTGTTTCTCCCATGTCGGCACCTATCGCTGACCAGCTTTCATCCCTTGTTTCCAATTTTCCCTTCCCTGCCGTGTTAAGGGCGTTCAAGTGGGGAAAAATTCATAATTTTGTATTTGTATAAAATAGTGTTAGTTTTGTAGACATTACTTAAGAGTACATTAACCTCTAACGAAAAAAAATTAGCTCAGCCAGTTTTCCCGTAATGTCACTTCAAAGTCAAAATTTGCATATTTTTACTTCATACAAAACTTGAAAACCAGTAAATATAATGAAATGGAAAAAATCTCATCAAAACTACATGTCACCGTCTACGGCTTGTAGCATATACAAACCCATTATAAAATATTTTTGTGTTTAAAATAAATTTCTAAAAGTACCAAAAAAAAATTTCAAATTTTGAAATTTTTTATTTAACATAAACATTTTTTGTAACGGGTTTTATATGCTACAAGCCATAGACAGTAACACGTAGTTTTGATGTGATTTTTTCCATTTAATTATGTTAACTGGTTTTCAAGTTTTGTATGAAGTAAATATATGCGAATTTTGACTTTGAAGTGCCATTACGGGAAAACTATATGAGCTAATTTTTTTCCGTTAGAAGTGTGTGTACTCTCAAGTAATGTGTACAAAACTAACACTATTTCATACAAATATAAAATTATGTTTTTTCGCCACTTGAACAACCTTAAGGCGGCCGCTTGGTGAGGGGCGTATTTGTGTGTGTGAGGTGAAAGTCTATGAGTCGTTACAAGCTACGTCGTCAGGCACATGTATTGTAATATCGCCTCTACGGCCAAAGTCGTAAACGCGCGCGATGTGTTCCCGCCGTAACGTTTTAGTCGTTGGACTACAAGCAGCGACCTTATCATTTTATTGAACGCGTCACTGTAGCAAACTTCAATGCACTTGTAGACCTCAATTTCTAACAAATCCGCTTCACATATTCTGAGAAAAACCGCGTGAAAAGCCAATTTTAGCCAAATTTGAGAGTTTTAAAATAATACGTCCAATGTGCGTGGTGTCTTAAAAGTCACATTCATAACTAGTGTGAAGTGTGGTTTCTTTTCGTAGATAAGCATTAGGAGCGCACGTTTACTGGCCTCTGAGAAAAAAACTAGACCCCGAACACGCTGCACGCAGTTCGAGCACCAGTCAGGCGGCCACCTTAAGGGCCATGACACAATCTAACACTCCTATCAAACCCTGCACCTCTCGCCATGTAAAACAAAACTAAACAGAAGTAATATCAAACATGTTATTGTAATTGGTAGGCACTAGAAAATTTTGCGAATTCAATGCTCTGTAGGCTGTAATCCATTGTATTATGAATACTCAAGCCCCGACTATTTGTCCACCAGCTGCTACATTAAACAAACAATCATGATTACAACAACATTTCAATAGACTATCTACCAATATTCTAACCTAAATTACCGAATTTATATTTTACACGATATTTGATAACTATTAATGGCAAAAAGCCTATTAGAATACTTGTTTAATCTTGTACATACCATTATGATGGCGATGAGTAAGGAACACAGATGAACATACAATTATTTCGATAACGTTACCTGACATATTTAAATTACTTGACAATTAAGACGATTATTATTCGAACACTATTTTTGGCGAACATGTTTCTGCAACAGTTTGTTTCACTGCTTCCTGTGTTTATATCTGCAGCTCTGCTTCATTGTCAGCGACTGGCTGTTTTTTAAATGTTAATTTAATTTTTTTCACCAAACATCAGTTGTTCTTAACGGTAACGTGAAGGTCACAACATCCAATAAATAAAGGCGGATTTGTTCTGTTGTTTCAAGCAATCTGTTGTTGTACATTTCGTGTCCTCGGCTTCAACAGTTTGGTTTGATTGTAGTCGAGTGGCTGATGAAGGCACGGAAGACTGTTGTCTCATGAAGGCCTGTATCGACCAGAGACCTCGTGTAGGAAAACAAAGAGCTGGTTTGTTTGACCAGTACCTGCTTCGCCAGCAGAATACTCTCTCTCTCTCTTCTCTCTGTACCTCCCCCGCCTCCTCCCCATCATCAACTCCCGCAGCTGTGTTTGTACTAGCCCCTGGCTGTTATACGTCCCCGCACGACCGTGGCCAGCTGCAGGAGCTGCGGATATAAGTGTTTTACGTTTATCGGTGTCCCCCCCTTCCCTTCCTTGTACTTCCCTCGTGCCAAGTCCAACAGTTTTTATTGGCTCATGAAATTCTCCTCGTATCATTTGAGGGACGCAGCTTGGTTTCCAGCACCTTCTACCACTGTAAGTTTTCTTTCTGTCGCAAACCCAGACGCTAAAAGGTTTTCCAGAACAATTTTCCATGACTGAAGACTGTAAAAATGTGTAGGAATAAATGTTGCGGTTTGTGGAACTCTACGTCAGTTAATGTTTTAAATATATGAATGTGACGACACGTTAACTTGGCTAAATGGGGTTTTTTAAACAAATGTATATTTTATCTACAGCCGAGTGAATTTTTATCTTTCGTGTACTTTCAGTTCTGCATTTGATACTTATTTTGTGATAACGGATAAGTATTTTTTCATATGATTTTGTTAAGCCTATATTGAATTTAAAACTCAAGAAATTGTTCGTTAACCTAAATTATACTTGTAGGAAGTTTATATGCCACAATTTTTATTATTCCCATTAAAATTACTATAGTTATATCGTCTCTGGTAAATTGTAAGTAAATTATAAGGCCTTAACTTCGCCTCATAGTCAATCAAGATGTTGTATTCAGTGGTGGCTCGTGGGTTGTTGCCAGGCGGGGCTGCAGATAGTCGGAACTGTACATTCTCGATGAACGCGCCGTAGACCAACGAGCATGAAATATTTTCCGGCTACTAGATGTGTTGTGACCACTCAGTAGTAAGGGGCACCTGCACATCAGCGTGTCAGTGGCTGTAGAGTCAACCCTGTTCGGCTCTTGGCAACTGCAGCCCTGCCTGGCAACAACTCACGAGCCGCCACTGGTTGCATAGTAATTAGAAACACGGAAATTCCGTGAATTAATCTAAGAAGACGTTATATTTCAAATTTCTACACACGATAATTACTTCGTGATTTGGATACGGATACTGAACTCATCCTTGAGGACTGAGATACCACTATCAGACCTGCATGAAAACTCTCCTTGACTCCCTGGCGACTTGGTCATGAGTACAACTGTACACTCACTGGATCAGTAGCCAATCAACAAGAAGCTGAGACAGAGTGTCCATAGTACTTTGCAGCCTAGCCAGCACGGCGTTGAATCCGCGAAATTTCCGGGTTATACTATACGTTGATTCAGCTTCGTGCTTATTGGCGGGGCGTGTCTTTGTGAAGTTATGTATCTTATTTGAATGTGCAAATCAGAATAAGGTTAATGCAACACCGCACGTATTCTATGTGTAGGGACCCTGGTTTTTCGCGAAAACATTTTTACCTCACTTTGTTTCAGTGTCTTACGTGTACACATGCAGTTCAACTTCATGGTCATTGGCAGAATGCTTTTGTGCAGAGTAGTTAGTCACTTGATTGGGCCAATCAGAACAAGAATACCTGCGACACCACACGTCTGCGATTTGCGGGTTTAACCTCAAGACGATGGGTGTTGCGACATCCAATCACTGACCACAAAGTAGAGATGCTGGTGCGCACGTAAGGCACTGAAACGAAGTGCTGCAAAAATCTTTTCGCAAGATTTCCTATCCCTAATCGTGCAGCAGAACTGCAGATGTTCACATACGACATTGAAACCATTTGGTAAAGAATTCGTTTCACAAAAACTCAGTGGCTCAACGAGTTATACCAGCTATCTCCCTATTGGCTGACTTTATCCCCAGGCATACAAGGACGGGTATCTGTCCTCGTGTACTTGCGTATTGTTATTGTCTCATAGCTTTCTTTGTTGCTTCTAATGAACTTTGATGCATTAACATTAGTTGGTCAAATTTAGAAGATTTTTTTATTCTAACGAGTCCTGAAATTATTTATTCATTTTTATTTTGGTCGCAACCCGTTAACACTATTTAAGGGGGAACGCCATCACCCCAAATTTTATTGTTTAAAAAATTGTTATATTAGTGCAAGTTACGGTTTGTTATATACACATTCACTGGGATTAAATTATTCGTGTAAGACTTTCAAAGACCTCTAAATATGTTTCTAAAATCGTATTATTAGGGAAGGAAAATGTCGCGAATAAATTGACATGCATGTTTTATTCTTAACAATCAAGTTATCTCGTAAAGTAAAAAAAAAACTTATGTATAAAAACGTCTTGGAGTCCTGTCATAGACATTTGTATACGTAACCAATTTAAGTAAAAGTTACTACGATAGCCAATTGTGTTTAAAGATATTGACGATTCATAAAAAACACATTTTGCCCCTTTTTACTGCTTACGGGTCGAATTTCAAAAACACCCTAAAACTACTTTTTGGGTATTTACGTAAGCAACATTTTGAAGTGCATACCAACGCTTTATCCCGAAGGATTCGTTAGATATCGATATTTAATCGGAAACATATTTAAGGTATTTTCACCCCCATAAATGTTGAATTTCGGAAAATCCTAAAAATTGGCTAATATGGATTTTTACGAGTGTCCTATTAAAGTCAAATTCACGATGATGGACCGCCGGGTTAGAACTCTATCGACGTTCTTTCGGAAATACATTTCACCCCCTTTTTCACCCCCTTAACTATCGAATTTCAAATAACCCTTTCTTAGTGAGTGCCTACGGGGCAAGGGGAAGCTTCCCTCAAAATTTCATGGTTCTAGGTCCAGCGGTTTGGGCTGTGCGTTGATGAGTGAGTGAGTGTGTCAGGACACTTCAATTTATATATTAAGTTTACTTTGGTACATAGTCGATTGATACGTAACATAGTCTAGGTCTACGTTTAACAGAGAAGAACGGCTAGCTTGTCATAGAGAACATATTAACAGTTTTAGTGTAGCTCATTGTGGCTCACTACTGAAGAAAATCACTAGGCTGCTGGTTTGCTTGTATGAATTGAGGACTTTGATGGAATAACGACTTAAGTCAGAAAATTGTGCTTTAATGTAATCATGTTTAAAGTTTGTGATGTCCTGGTAAATGAATGTAATCACTTTTAGCTCCATATATTATCTGAAGGAAACCACTATTCGTGGTATATAGGACAAAGGTTAGCAATACATAATTTACAATTGGTGGACTAACGACATAAGTCGACTTAAATCTTTAGTCTACTCAGGTCCTCAATTATGTTTGTTATTAACATGTCAGATCGGGTTTGATACCTTTACACGTCAATGAAGTCACTGACGCAACAGTCGCACGATATACGGTCTACGAATTCTTAAAGTTTCGCATAAAACACTGAATATATAAAACAAGTACAAACACCAGCAGTAGTAATATAAACACGTCATCCATGTTGTAAACACCAGGGGTCACGTGATCGTAGGAACACAAACAAATGTTTGCATCAGGATTTTGCTACTGCGCAGCCCGATCAACAACAATCTATATCTGTATTTACTGTAAGTTGCAGACACGTCTCTCTTTTGACTGTGCCAATTAGAACAGGGTATTGTGACACCATACGTCTGGGTTTTGCCAGCTGAATCTCAAGACAAGCGACAGTCAAAACATAGAATCGCTCACCACGAAGCAGATCTGCCTATGTTCACATTAGGTTTTTAAGTCAAATGTTGAGAAAATCTTTTCGCCACAAAATCTTGGCTCGACGAATGATGCATGGTCTACTATGAAATACCCACTAGGCCTATTCGGTAATGCAGCACACAACGGTACGAGGACCCGTCGAATATAAACGTGTATGTATAGGTTCGCGAAATCTAGCCTCTCGCTAAGTAATAATGCGAAATTTTTAACTGCTCTATAACTTGGGACTTATTGGATACGTGGTAAAAATGTATACTAGTTTTAAATATGTCTCGAGCTATTATTTATAAGTGAAACATTTCAGTCCGCACAAATAACTCTCTCAGAATATTAATTGGAAGTTTCACCGCCTCTGTTTTATTTTCTAGGATAGTATAATTTAAATAGTCTGCTTTTATACGGGTACCTTACACTCGCGGTTTACGGTATACACATTTAAAGCCTCGGGTAAATTATGTAAGGTAATATTAAATTTACAATCAATTGAAATGAAACACCTATTGTAACCGTAGAAGAAGTAAGAGTAGAACGAGGTTTTTTTTCTTTCGTTTCCTTGTAGTTAGGTAAGAGGGTGCACCTGCAGTCTTCGCGGAAGAGTTTTGAGAAGCGAGAATTCCGGGTCATTTATCTCCCCGAGCCAGAGAACATACGTTACGAGAGGGCAAAATAGGCCATAAAGAGGCCAGGGTTATTTGTTTTTTTCCCCAGGCACACTCACAAGCGCAGGCCTTTCCAGCTAGTAAATAACTGCAGACTAGAGAGAGAGAGAGAGAGAGAGAGAGAGAGAGAGAGAGAGAGAGAGAGAGAGATAAGGGGATGGAGAAAAGTTGATGCAGGAGTACTGCTTCCCTGCCTGCACTCTTGTAAAGTGGCTGGAGGGGGAGCTGGTGAATTAAGGGGAGGGAATGTTAGCAGAATTCTACCCCCTCACTAAACCGCGTAATCTCCCAGATCGCAACGCTAAATACGTCATGTCGGGGTAAAGTTTACCACGCGGCGGTATATATGATATCCGGCGTTAGGTCGCTACAGGATTCTCGTCAGCATCGGATCTCTGCAACCTAATTAGAATTAGTGAATATTCAGAGAGTTGCTGGTGGTTTTCCCATATTACGGATGGAACATTTTCAACTTATAGATTCTATTAAATAAACCACTTACAAATCTATGAATATAACTAATTCCGATGTAGGGAAAACTGGCCACATGTGATAAACCACGTTGCGGGCTACACAACTGGGACGGATGTGTATACATAGTTCTCTAGGTTACCACCAGAGAGCAGGCATGTGTACTTTCTGCAATGTGTAACCTACGTCTCAAATATAAGATCACTATTAAAGTGTTTTAAGATATTTGTGGTACTGAAGCTAGAAGCCTTAGTATCAAAGTAAGGCAGGTTTACCTTAGAGTACCAACATTCCAAAAGAAGATAAATAAATATTAACTGAATTTCCAATTGGGTTTCGCTGTTTCAGTTGTTGAAACTGCTCCATCAATCTATGAAATCCACTGGCAAATCTGGGAATATTCAGTAATTCGGGTTTATACATTATGTAACTAGGGAAATGTATAACACGTGAGTTAAATGGCCTACATAAAGGAATCCATTGTTCTGTGTATTCTCAAGCCCCGACCATTTGTCCATTGGCAGAGACATACAAAATTAGTGTTATTATTCTTGAACGTTTTATCCAATAAGAGATTATAAATAAAGATGTATTCGTTTGTAGACATTCGCCATTGATAAAAAGAGAACTAAACGAAAAAATAAAAGAATCAGCTTCCACAGCCAATAACAAAAGCGTCGTAAATAGAGGCAAGATTATTTGGCGTATTGATTCTAGGTCAGGTTGAATGCCAACATTGTATCACTACTCCTTCTGTGATTAGACGACACATGTTTCAACACATCTTTGACGACTGCAAGCCAGTGATAAATAACTGGTAACAAGTCATGGTGGTAAGATGTGTTTCGGTTAGAATCCAAAGGATATTTGACTTTGGACAGTGTGTGTATAGGTCTGAGAAGTCGCGGCTGTTGCCAGATTAATACGCGAAATACTCGTGTTTATAATCATAAACCAACAGAGCATTGAATAGAAACACACGTGGTTGCCTTATAAAAATAATGTTTTTCATTATATGAGCAATGGATAGAGACCCGGGATTTTCGCGGGTTTAACGACCAGACGGATAGACTCCACAGTACTATATACACTATGTCCTCAGCTTATTGTACATTGGCTGCTGTTACAGTGAGTGGACAGTTGTACATGTGACAAGGTAGCGTGGCAGTCAGAGAGTTTTATAATGCAGCTCTGCTGTTGGTTCAGTCTTCAAGTAAGAATTTCACTAAGAGTGACCCAATCCCACAGCTGATTAACGTGTACAGTAGTTTGAAATCCAACGTCCTCTCAAATAAATACGCGCAATCCCAGGGTCTCTAGCAATGGCGTGTTGTCCACAAACCAATACATTCTTAAACCAGACTTCATAAAAGTGTACAGCCTTGAATATAATCTGTGATGTCACTGGCCACCGACACCTATCTGATGTCGTTAATGTATTTGATAGCGATACGTTCGATTGGTTACTTTATCCTGGGCATTTCAATTACTGGCCAAAAACGTTCGCCGCTACAAACCACGGAGTTGTATGATAACGGAAGACTTCGGTAATACAATAGTTCACAGTCTAGTCTGCAGTTACAAAATAATGCTAGATTTGTAGGTCTCTATCCACTAGCTACCACTCACTAGAGCAGAGGGCTGCGGTGGCCGAGTGGTCAGACCACTCTCCTCCCACCAAGGTGATCTGGGTTCGATTCCCGGCGGGGTTGGTCCCCGGAAATATGCATGTGGGAATCGTGTCGGACGATGCCGTTGATCGGCGGGTTTTCTCGGGGATCTCCCGTTTCCCCTGCCTCTTCACTCCGGCGCTGCTCCATACTCACCTCGTGTCATCCCTCACCAGTGGTAAAGTCCTCGATGTTGAGCGCTGAACAAAACCTCTCACTCACTCAGACTCACTAGAACAGCAGGCAATAGACGAATAGCAGGGGCTTGAGTATGTATAGGACAGTAGAATCTAACACGCAGGTAATTGAGATAACGAAATTTTCCTTCACTTATCTGCAGCTCATCTGGTCACTTATTCCTATGTTTTGAGGTCAAGTGTTAGAGCCATAAGATATTTTATTTTGCCCATTAATTAGGTAGCGAGATTGGAACGAATGTATACTTCGCCGTGTCCAATGTTGCCATGTCCAAAACAACTATTTGCGTTTTTTGGTTTTTATGAATTCACGCTGAATAGATTTGAACGTTATATAATAGTTCAGAAAATAAACGTTTGTTTTTTATCCATCGCGATGCAGTCCGACTGTTATGTTGTTTTTTCGGGCTCTTGAGGACGATGAAAGAAGAGGTGGAATCAGTGGTTGAATCAACTGATGGGGAAACTGGAGTACCCCGAGAAAATCAGAAGAGAATGGCAACGTCCGCCACGTTTCCAACATGCGAGGACCTAGGGCGACCTCACCAAGAATCAGGTCCGATCGCCAATGAGAGAGGCGAATAGTCTAACCACTACGCTGACACAGCACTTCAGGAGTAAAACAAAAAAATAAACATTAACATATTTCCAGTATTCTCACACGAATTAGGAAGACAGCAACCGGTTAAAACTACAGCCGCTGTAGTGCTGTGGCGTAGACTGTAGAATACACGGTCGAATATCTACAGGTCCTACTCGCCTGACTTCAGAGTGTCTGTTCAGTAACTCCCGATGATTCGTCATGTTTAAACAAACATCTCTTTGTGGAATTTTTTTTGTTCGCTGATTTCACAAGTGTATTCGGCGACCCGTTTTGCACCTGCTAACACACGGTTTTATTTTTCGTCTTGCTCGGACAATACGAAACTAGATTAATGGGATTCGACACTTCCGTTGCCATCTGTTTGACTTCGAATATTCAAACGAATTTATATTTTGTTTGACTTCTTTTCGTATTTCAAGGTAAATATTAAGAATCACTACTTATCGTGTACCGTCCAAACTATTGATTTTAGTGGTATAGTTTACTGATGAAAATGTTTCTATAGACGTTAGAAGTAGTCGTACATAAATAAAATTTTAGTATTCTAACTTGGGAAATTTTCATTTTTAGTTAGGTTAAGTTAAGTTACACTGGTTAGGTTAGTTTACGTTAGTTTCGGTTATTTTACCATTTAGTTTTCCACTTTTCGTTACGTTAGGTAAGGTTACCTGTCCTTATGTCCTTATGCCTAACGAAAAGTGGAAAAAATAATAGTAAAATAACTTAACTTAACCAAAACTGACCTAAACTAACTTAAAATAACCTAAAATAACTAAAATTAACTTAAACTACTAACTTTAACCTAACCAACTGACACCTAAAAAAAGTAAACATTTAGAAGTTAGAAAACTACAATTTTCTTTGCGTACGACTACTTCTAACGTCTATAGAAACATTTTTTAACAATAAACTATACCTCTAAAATCAATAGTTTGACCAGTACACGATAAGTTGCTATTCTTAATACTTACATATTTCTGTACGAACAATATTGGTTGTATTATTGTTTCGTTCTTTCATATACTTACAAGAACTGACCACTTTTCATTATTTAGTACTATTTACGCAAGCTGAGTCAGGATAATAGATGAGGGAGATAAATTTTAATTCCAGGTATTCTGCGTATTTACGTTTGAAATGTATAAATGTGTTTATCGAAGAATGAAAAATAATACGGTTCTTTCAGAAATGACATAAATTATTAGGTACGTAAGAAATACTGTTAAAATTCTTATAGGGATAGGTACATGCTGTGTATTTTAGTTTTTGAAGTTCTGAGTGTATATTTGATTTAGCTGTATATTTTAAGCTAAATAATATGTTTTATTTAGTTTATGTGGTAGATGTGTCTGGACAAGCGTAATGCATACGCTGAGGTGGATGAATGTTTTCGCACCTGGTAGTATGTGGTAGGTGTCTCTGGACAAGTGTGAAGTGTACGCTGAGGTGGATCTATGTTTTCTCACCTGGTAGTAGAAGGTAGGTCTATCTGGACAAGTGTGAAGTGTACGCTGAGGTGGATCAATGTTTTCACACCTGGTAGTATGTGGTAGGTGTCTCTGGACAAGTGTGAAGTATACACTGGAAAGGGAGGCTGTAGATAAAGTGACGACGATGTTCGCAGTTATAACAGAAACAAGAGCCGCATCTCCGCACGTGAGGTCCAGACAAAGCCCTTCACTTCTCTTCACAGCACACAAGGATGAAGGCAGTCGGCTTGGATACCAAGCAAACTGCTGTATAATGTAGACAGCGACACACAGCTACTTCAGTGGATAAGTAAATAGTTCAGTCACTTCACGAGACGGTCGAGAATATATCGAGGCACGCACAGCCATTTGCGTTTTCTTCAAAGATCCTTTCACACGATATAATATTTATTGAACTCAATTTTTTAATTTAATTTCTTGAATAGCACAACGTTAAAAAAAATTAAATACAATAAACATTGAAGGGACCACTTCAAAGTATTCACACAATTTCTTAACAAATTGTGCACAAAATAAATAATGTAGCTGTATCAATTTTACAAATTATCTACTAATCCTGTACTGCACAAACTATTTGGTTAAACCAACACAACTTCGTATATGTTTAGTATATATCACTTAAAGAAAATTTGAACGTATTTATTTTTTTTAAAATTTTAACTCGCATTCCAAACCAAAGTAATACGTTATTAAAATCTATAACGTTAAAAAAACCACTTCCCTTTTATTAACTATTTTGATAAAAAAAAAATTCCTTACATTTTAGAAACAAAAAACTTTGTCGAAATTTAAGAAATTCAAAAGTTTAATAGACAAAATATCTGCGATTATGACGACATCATGTCGTAAAATGATCATCAATGTAGTTTTTTCAATAAATTTGAAAGAAAATTTAAGCAAAATTTTAACGTGTGAAGGGGTCTTCCTTTAGCATAACTGAAGACTTGTCGTCTGCGCTACTATTTCACATTTTTGTTTTACGTGTACACATATACACGCGTAACGGACGCCTTAATATATGCATACGTACGCATACATGCTCGTTTTCATGTAGGCAAGCATGCACGTATGTACACATACACGCACGCATTTGTTTGCACGAAAAAAAACACATACGCACTTCAATTTACAGATGCATACATACATGCACACACACACGTACATATATAACCCTACTAACATATAGAGGAAATATGTTGTCAGCCATAATGATGACATGTATATAGCAAATATGCACCCTTTAATCGACATCATATTTAAATATTTATTACATATAAATAGAGCCATGATTTTATGGCGAAAAGATTTTTGCAACATTTTGTTTCAATGCGTCATGTGCACATCTGATACTTTGCTACATCGTCTGTGATTGGATGATTTTACTATCACTGGCCTTGGCAAATTACGGACGTACGGAGTCACAATAATCTTATTCTGACTGGTGCAGTCAAATGAGAAACGTTTCTGAACAAGGACACTCTGCCAATAACCATGAAGCACAGCTGCCGATGTGCTCATGAGACACTGAAACAAAGTGGGGCAAAAATCTTATCGCGACAAAATCGTGGCCCTACATATAATATTGTTCGCAAGTTTACAAAAGCCTGCTGTAAATACTTACAATTATTAACTCTTCAGCAGCAACAAATAATAATGTAACTTTCCTATAGGCGGTTCGGAATAAAGGGAGCACTCGAAAAAGCCTTGCTACAGATCTATTTCCAGCCAATTCGTATCTTTCCGCGTGTAGCAGCTAACGACGGGAAAAGTCTAACCTCCTGGGACACGTCACTTTGTGTTTGCGCGTGTGAGATAAATTGTTCAGTCGATAGGTACATATATAGTTTGATAAAAAAGAAGTTTATTAATTGTACAAAATACAATTATATCGCTGTCGGTTGAATTTGTTTCAGTATTGTTGTATTTAAATACGAATAAACACGGAATTATATTGTATTATTTCATTGCCAACCATACAAGCAGCAAGGCAACTATAATAAATGTTGAATTATATGCAGTAACGGCTAGTGATATTTTTCAAAGGTCACATGTTTAGTGTTCACTTTATTCCGAACGGCTTATACATACATTTCTTTTGACTTCATTCTTCACACTTTTGGACGAATGCGTATTGACTTTCAGATAAACCTGTCTCTCTATGTAACCTCCGACCGAAATTGAGAGATATTATTAGTTTAACGGATATGTCTGTCTGTACGTGGCACCGTAGCTCCCAGACGGATTGACCGATTTAAACGAATTTTTTAAAAATTGAAAGCTAGTTTCGTCGGGACGGTTCTTAGCTGCTGTTGATCAAAATCTGTCCAGATGTTTTAAAAAGTATGGCCTATTTACCCAATTAGCGTAAGAATAACATAGGCATATAACGAAATATTTACGTTACCAAATATACAATAGGAATGTCATAAGAAACGTGGGACCAGTTATAATAAATACGGCAAAAATGTCTCTCTGTGTTTCTATCTGTGGTTTCGTAAGTTACAAACGGATGGACCATTTCAATGTTGTTTTTATACAAGTAATTTAACACTTATTCAATTATATGATTAACACATATTATTTTAATTGACACTTAAAATAGTTGTAGAAATATTAAAGTTTAAAAACCTACAAATAGCATTTAAATTAAAATTTCAATTAAACCCCCGAAACACACAACGAACCCTTAAGGAATAAAAAGTAATGATTTCATATTATTGTCGATCCTTAAATGCGTCGGCGATCCACTAAGTAATCAAAATAGGTTGTTAAAAATACCGAAATTGAAACAGAAATAGAATCAACGATCAACAACAAATCCCTCGCCAAACCCACTAAATTACGTATCAATCTAAAAATTTATTTAGCAATGTAGCATTATTTCAGATCTAGTTTTCAGTCAAGTTTTCCCGCGATAAACCATTCATCGTTTCTACATAGGCTAAGCATTGTTTCAGTTACTTTCTCTGTTTCAAGAAAATAGCTGTAGATATGTCTCTCTCTCTCTCTCTCTCTCTCTCTCTCTCTCTATATATATATATATATATATATATATATATATATATATATATATATATTATATATATATATATGTACTGCCATGTCAAGCTAGTTTCTTCTGCGTTAGGTACTCCGAGGCTCCACATCGTATATGCATATATTCTTTAATTAGAATCATCACGTACGTCTTGTTAACTGTACGTAGTTAATTAACCACTGCCCTTCTCATCTTTCATCCCACTCGACCAGCCTCACTGCAAGAAGAAAAAAAAGAAGGAGGAAGAAGTTCTGATTCACGGGCAAGCTGTACGCTCACGTTCGAGAGATAATTGTCAGCTTGTACAGTCGGTTCACTCCTCACTAGACACTTCCAAGTCTTGAACTATAACTATGTCTATACTTCTGCCGATGTAAGAGAGGGTGCGAAGGTGTTGTGGTTAGATCACCGAGGCAATCGGGAGTCCTTTCTCTCATGTGCCGTTCTCGATTTTCGGAAAGTGGCTGACATTGCTTTTGACCAGAGGATTTTCTCGGTAGCATCCTAGTTTATCCTTACTTTACATTCTATCACTGCTTTATCTTCAAGTCAAACATTGTTAACATAGTACTTAAGAGTGAGTAATAGCCACCATCTTGAATTTTTGTATTTTGTGCTACTTTTCTCCTCGGTAAAATTTGGGAACTTTAATCTAACTCCGGAATAGAATACATACTGATATAGTTTTAGACACCGTAAATATCTTTTTGTCGTTGCTGTTGTTAAAAATCAAATTGCAGTTAGAAAGTTCTTGTTACTTTCATAACTATAGTTAGATATGTAACAACAGCAACGGAAAATAAGGATTTTAGGTGTCTAGGATTCTTGGAATATGTATTCTGTTCTGCAGTTAAGTTAAAGTTTCATGAATTTAGCCAGAAGAAAAGTTATAACACAAAATACATAAATTCAAGATGGTGTCTATCTCTCACTCTTAAGGCGGCCGCCTGGTGAGTGGTGTGTTTGTGTGTGAGAGGCGAAAATGGACGGCCAAAATCGCAAACGAGCGCGCAGGGTCCCCGCCGTAGCGTTTTCGCTGTTGGACTTTAAGCTGTGGCCCTATCAATTTATTGAACCCGTCACTGTAGCAAAGTCCAGTGTAATTATAGACCTTAATTTGGAGCGAATCCTGAACACATACCTTCTGAAACAACCGCCTGAAATAGCCAATTTAAGGGCTTTAAAATAATGCTTCCAATGTGCGAGATGTCTAAAAAGTCATTTTCACAAGTAGTTTAAAGTCGGGTTTCTTTTCGTAGATAATCATTTTGGGTGCAGGTTTACTGGTTTCCGAGAAGAAAACTTAATTCCGAACATACTGCACGCAGTTCCAGAGCCTGCTAGGCGGCCGCCTTAAGAGGGAGTGTTCGACAATTGTATTATATTTTCAGTTTTTGTCCCATAACATTTATTCTAGTTATATTATCAAAATTTCCTCTCCGTCAAGCATATGATATATTCTTGGTAATAACTACTTGACATAAATAATCATGGAATCTTTCACTAATTTGCTATGCAGATTCATTGCAAGAAAATTATAGATTAACTTTCAAGAATTCTCTTTTAATGATTCTGCATGACAAACTAATGAAAGATTCCATTGATATTTATTTCAAGCAGTTTACCAAGAATAAGTATATCATATCCTTTTACGAAGAAATATTAATAATACAATTTGAATAAATGTTGTGCCTAAAAACTTAAAATACTGTAGAATTGTCTAACAATACCCCTTAAGAGTGTTTTATATATAAATAAACTATGAAAATTTAATTCTACTCGTTTGTGAAAGCTAGTATGAGAATCTCGGTAATGATATTCGCCAACTTTTTGAGCATACGTTTACTCAGGATGATGCATTTGTTGACCGTCTTATCCATAGTTAAATGTACGAGATTTCGGCGTCAGAGATTGTTAAACAAGAATACGTTACTCTAGGAATGTCGGCAACAACTATTGTCTAATACTGCGTTTTTAAACTAGTGCAAATTGGCTTCGAGAAACCTAGACTTTTAAACTGATCCCTTTAGCGCTGAATCACGTACCATAACCTCTTAGACGTCGATGTTAACCTCGTTACTGATTATCCTGAATACATTCTTACAACTAGAGACATGGAAATTTCGGGTTTTTTTCTGACAACAGGCTGGACTTAGCTGGTTTGTACTTTGAGGCAATAATTGAAAGTTCTACGGTAGCGATACCATTCGCGTATAAATCAGTCACATACATATAAATGTGATCACATTGTTATGTTTGTCCAACCCGACAGTGCTTCGGTTGAAGAATAATGCGGTCAGAGGAGTTTTGTAAACACTTAAGTGTAAACGACCGGCGGAGCTGCGCAAAACCCAGCTGCTTGAAATTCCATTACGCCGGGAAGTAATTGGGACTGTTTAACAAGGGGAAATCGCAGATACAGCAGGGATGGCTTCACCCCTTAACGTCATAAGGAGCCAATCAAAAGGCTGAAAAATGACACAAAGAGCGGGGGCGCGCAGAGTGGTGGAGACTACCGAACATTGGCCCAGTGAGTCTCTGCAGAGCGGTGTCGTGACCAAGAGGTCCTTGGTCGAGACCCACCAGGGGTCTGCAGGCGACGTAGATATCTCCTACTTCACCACCACACTGGTATACAGACCACTGAGCATCAATCTGCTAGTTCGGAAAGGAGAGCAATCCTGTTTCTTAACTCCTATCTCGTCCTACCTATCTATCCTTCCTTCCGATAGTCAGTTATACTGTAATTGATTATTATTCATCCTATAGTCATTAAAAGAGTGTTACCTTCTATGTTTTCTATTCTACAACTCTTCCTATCCTTCACAATTGTATTACCTTGGCATTCGAGCAATCAGCAGGAGAAGACGTTAAATGTTTGCATTAGAACAACATGAAGACTGGTGAGCAATCAATTCACAGATAGTGCTCGTGTTACATTTCCAAAATAACGACTAAAAAAACATTTCATGTAACACTCAATTGATTTTTTATAACTATTTTATGAGTTGCGATTGAAACATCGAAACACTGACAAGCTCGTCTTTCTTCTTACGACGCAGGTGGGACCAACCTCCGAAACAGGTGCACCAACATATTACATGGTAATTCCAAGACTGCCAATCACAGCGTTGCACAGGGCGCAAAGTTCAAAACTGTTCGAAGTCTATATACAGTACACTTAAGTTCTTATACATCATATTGACACACAAGTACAAACAGCTTGAGTACGTACACAACAATGGAATCTAGTCTATGCCACCAAATAATAAATTTAATTTATCATGTCTCTACAAAAAAATATATTTCTAAACAATAGACGCATGGTCGGTTCAGTACAAGTCTAGAAGCTGGCTCCTGTACAGATAAAGAAATTCCTTCAGTGATGTTTATTGGATGGTGTTTGTTGACGTACTTCAAAGCGGCGTTCACTTTTGGAGACTTTTCTCACATTTTATATCGGTTTCGTTATAAAAACGGGAATCATAAGAACTTTACCGACTAAAAATGTTTGACGATTCAACGCTTAAAACTAACAATTATTGTGATGTTATTATGCTAAGGGCTCTGAATACCAAGATTTTAGCTATGAAAATTTGAAGTGTTATCAGTGTCAAAGAATATTGATTAAAATGGTTTAATTTTTAGTAATTTCTTTTCAGACAGTTATCTACGTGAAATTTAGTGATTAATATTGTTGTTACATTTATAAATATTGCTAACACGTATGTATTTAATAGTATTTAATTCCAGCTATGTAACCTTGAAGTTAACATTTCATTTCACTGAAGGCAAATACATGGATGACAAATAATTTTGAAAATCCTGTTGTTGTTCTGTATGCATTAAGGAAATCTAATGTAGATTTGGTATTTTCTTTTTCGAAAAAAGTCATCTTTAAAATATATTCGTTTATAAGTAATTTATTTGCGATGAATTATGCCGTCACCAAATACTTCCACTCTGCTGTGGTCTACCGTTCAGCTTATCGAAAAAAAAAAAAAACTTAATTTAATAATTTAATTAATAACTTACGTTTTAAATTTCGAGAAATAATAATTTGCTATTAAACATTATTAATTAATTGTCTTACAAAATATATAACATGTTCAAGAGTTTGGGACCTGCATGTTAGAATTAATTGTCCTGTGTACTCAAACTACGACTTTTAGTTCATTGTCTGCTGTTATGATTAAGTAGCAACTGATGACTGGATGTTTGGGGCATGGGTATGCATAGGGCAGTGGATTATGTGATTCAGGTCACGGTCTTACATTACAGGTCTGGACACTAGCCTATCTACCAATGTATTTTGCTTGACCCCCTTGTTGTTTGGCTGTAGTTCGTCAAGTTAGCGAGGATGTATTTTTTGGCGCTGAAATCCGGGCGGCCGGACTCAAACTCTGCCCACTTTTTTCCGTTGTTAACATTATAAAGTAAACAAAGATTGCTGGAGCCGTGATTTAAAATTGTGAGCGAAGAAAGTATTTCGTAAATTGATAAAAAAATGCGTTTTGATAAATTCAGAACTTATGGCGGTGATCCAGGTCACTGGACTCGTGAAACATTCCTTTCCTTACGAATTTATTTATGATATAGCTGCCAAGATAACACATTTCAAAACAGATTCTTTCTTTTCTTTGTGACAATATTTATGTTGCCACATCAGAAACACCAGGACTGAAATAAAATAAACAGTATGTCAAATATACAAATTAAAAAAAAATGTTTTTAAGGAAATTAGCTGCTCTTACCACCAGATTATTATTTTTTTCGCACTTTTGCCTTTGTATCATCACAGAGTTGTCGGTTATTTGACTATAGCGTATGTTTTCTATGCCTATACTCACTGAATGCAGAAACACTATATAAAGGGTTACGGCACAGAATAAATAATGATAACAGAAGCGACAAAGGGCAGTTTTCTCATTGTTGCTATGTTGCCAGCTCTCGGAGTATACAGGAATGTAAACATTGCCATGTATAACCACTTGTAGTACTTGAGACACTGTAATTAATCCGCACATGAATTAAATAAATTAGAATTGATAAATGTGACGAATTCCCCCCTCCCCAAGATCCAATGAAGCAGAAATTTCGTCCACCCCCCCCAAACCCCCCCCCCCAAAACACAAAAACAAATTTACTACGAGTTGCACTTCAGTACTGGTTAGATATTTAGGCTACCATTTCGTAAAAATAATCGTAAACTAAAACAATTGCTCTTGTTTTTACTTGCTTACTTTGTAGGTAATACCAGGAATAGCACTTGTACAATCATGAAAACATTTTTCGTTTATGATTAAACATTTTACTCTTGAAAAAAATTCCCCCTCCCTCCAAAAAAAATTCTATATGCACAACTTGCGCAATGATCCCCCTTCGTGGGTACCTCTGGTATTAAAGTATCAACATTAGATAATAAGTCCTAATTCTATCAGAAACGACCTAAACAAACTTTTTAACCGTTGCTATTGTACCAGATTTCGGGGCGTACAGGCGTGTAAACAAAGTCATGGGGAATATGAGACATTGGACTAAACAACCGCTGATATTACTAAACATACAGTAATTTGTTTGTGTCTCAATTATATATTTAGCAGTGTTAAATGTGACGTTACTTAAGTGTCAATTTCCTTACAGATTATAACGTAGGTCCTAATAAATTTCAGTGTTACCAAATATCCACGAACGCTGACACCATGGCAACCCAAACACAAAACGAACACGATAAATACCACGCCTTGTCGCTTCTAATACTACTTATTTATTCTGTGGTCACGTGAGGGGAGAGGAGTGGTAAAATAAGGGAGATACAACAATGGCCGCCCGCTGGCCTAACGTCATTTGAAGGAAATGCGATGGCGAAGATACCAGTTTGCATCGTAATAGACGAATTTGCCTGTCCCGCCACGTCCTTGCACATCCGTGATCATCAGCCGCTGAGGACTCATACCACGTGACCGGCGTACAAACACCAGTCCCCGGGCTCGCTTTCAACCCTCGCAAGGTGGCAGCCCTGTCGCCAGTCCATCCCTGCTCAGGGGCGCCAACCCTCGCGACTGAGACTGTGTTACAAACAACCACTATCACAACCCTCTCACAATTCCTCCCGCAATTCCTTGCACACACGTCACGTGGAATGCACAACAACACTGACTATTGCAACAGCTTGTTCTGATGACTTACCACAGAACATTTAGCAATGCAGAAGGAAAATAGCCGGATAGACAGCAAACTCAGACACACACGCCAGTTAAATAGTTTTACTGGCCAGCAACATGGCGGAAACGCCTTCAGCCAATCAGCGTAAAGCGTCTGCTCTGCTAGCCGGCAGCCAGGTCAATAGGGAACCCACCGTAACATGCAGGAGCTGGTATCATCAGCCTCGGGCAGACAATAAGCGGCCAAATTCGCCCGCACCAAACGAGTCGCCACGTTATTACACCATGGGCGTCGTAAACGGGGGGGGGGGGGGGGGGGGGGGGGGGGGGGGGGGGGGGTGTCTCGTCCCCCCCACAAAAAATTTCGTAGTTTTTAAGATTTTTTAAGATTAAGATTTCCTTCAGTTGTATATTAAATATTTTGATGCAGAAACTCTTTAAATAGCAGCATTTTGCACCTTAAAATATAAAATTTCCCGGTGGAGGACTCCTGCACACCCCTTTATTACGTAGGTTATATGTACACTTTCTCTACCAGTGACGTCCCCTCCAAAAATCAAATGTTTACGACCCCGATGATTACACGTCTATATCACTATTTGCATGGGACCTAAAATTTTGCGTTTTCATTTGGGAATAAGCTAGACTGCATTTCACTGCACGTTCGTGCCACTTTAGCCCTTGTTACCTGGTCTGATTCCACACCTCCTGGAGGTCGCTGAGCGAATAATAAAGAAGCATCTGTACAGGCCTACTCATGTGGTATCACTGTCCTAGCGTGTATATACTTTCTCATATAAGGTTGGACAAATCTGACAGTAACTTATGGACAATAATTTTTTAGTATTTTGTGATTTGCTGCACAATGCAATACATTTTCAGCTCTAAAATGAACCTGAAATGTCCACTTCAGCATTTATACTGCAAAGTTTGTCTTGTGTAGTGACAAAAATAACAAAATATTACAAATTATTTCCCGTAAGTTGCTGTCAGATTTGTCAAAACTTATATGAAATGGAGTATAGCCAATGAGCAGCCGCTGTCTACTTGAGTACACATATATTCTTGCAGGCTAGCCTACAGGTAGGTGAACCCGTCAATTTTTCCAGGTTCTAGTATTTGGTCTGTGTTCTTATATTTATGTATATAGCTTTAGTTAACACTCAGCGATGATATGTTTTCAGCTCTCGCGTGTCATGAGGTTCTATCAGCAAATCACGAACGTATCATGTCACAGTGGCCTTGTTTTAATTGGTTCACTCCGACAGGAAACTGCTCCTCACAAAGACACGCTGCCAATCAGCTAAGTAGACCAGAGGATATAATAGTAAGGCATTGACACATTACAGGGTCTCGGCTGCTGGGTTCTAGCCGCGTCAATGTCGCGTTTCTTCCCGACGTTTCGGACAGCATTGCAGCTTCCATCAAGAAGTTTCTAGTCGCAGTAACTATCTCCTTCTGAGCCTCTGCGAAGTCTTCGGGAAGAAATGCGACATTGACGCGGCTACAGCCCAGGAGCCTAGACCCTGTAGACAACGGCCGTGACTTTATTGACGCTTAGTTTGTACAGAATAAGTTCGCGACAATAAACTGCTGTCTCTAATTATGAGGTATATTTATTACAGATATTTTGTTTAAATTTTGTTTCATGCAAATTGTTTACATTAAATGTTTCACAAACAAAGGTTATGTTTTCAAAGCCAATGCAAGTTTTATCTATCAATATTCAACGCTTACATGAAAATGGAAGTTGGTATATTGCACCTATAGATCATTAGGGACAGAAGTCAAATATATTGTAACATACATGTATTTTTTTTTTTTCACGGAGAGGGTTTTCATGACATCCATTCCACTCTAAGTAACTCGCCAGTAAATGACGGAGGCTATGTCAGTTCTACGACCTCTTCAGTTGACAGAACTTCTTTTCCTCTCCGCACTATGCTGGGGGATATGCGGGGCGGTGACGAATGTTGGATGCTATGGCCAATAAGGTTTTAGCTTTATGTCTGGTGTACGAACTTGTCGCGTCTCGTGGTAGGCAATGGGAGGAAGGATACATAATCACCAATAGACGGTGAATATTGATTATGGACAGGGTAAAGGGATGTAAACAGGCGATGCGTATGGTTTTGTAGAGGATAAGAAGTGTAGGGGAGTTCTACAACCTCGGCAGTTGACAGAACATTTTTAGAGAAGGTGTGCAGAGTGGTTCGTGGAGGGAGTAAGGGGAAGTGTAGGGAAAACGTTCGGTGAAATGATGAGGTCGCAGAAGTGATCTTTTCCAATATGACGCTACAGCGTATCAACGTCTATGGCGTTCAACTAGTCGCCATGACAACTGGTATACATAGATAGTTGAACATGGAGAATATTATGGCGATATAAATGTTCCTATAACTCGCCACTAGGTTGTGCTGTAGTGCATCACCTTCTATACCTGGCTACCCCTTGCGGCATGGAAAGTATAGGGAAGTGGGCTTCGAAATTCTACAAACATACATTTTTATATGTACACAGGAGAACATCTGCTGGGTTCTGCTAGTTAGGAATCAAACAAATTTTTTCGTTCGTTATTTTATGAATAACCGTGGACATCAGACTTACGTTGAGATCACGTATAAATAAGGACTGGAAATTTTTGCGGATGCAATAACCTGCAGGCTAGAATCCACTGTACTATGCATACTTAAGGGGGATTGGTCCTTGTCAGATCGGTTACACGGTTGTTCTTATAAATCAGGGAAGAAACACATTGTTTTACTTTTTTCACGCTGACAAGGCATAGTTTATTGTTTCATTCCTTTTTTGGAATCCATATGGCATTGTTTCTGTTAATGTTGCGGCCTCTGTAGTCACTCCCGTAAATAAAGCAATTTTTCCTTTTCAGCTGTTTCCCGTTGTAAAATAATGAATATATTATGTTTCCAGCAATTACAGAAAATCGATTAATTTTGTATCTATGCCTTGTGGTGGAACAGAAGTTATCGAGAAGAAACAGATAAGTGCAAGGTGGTAAGGATCAATACCCCTAAGTCCCGACTATTTGTCCACTAGCTGCTACTCTGTGGATCAACAAACAATGAACGAATAGACGGGGCTTGGGTATTCATAGTACATTGGATTCTAGCCTACAGGTTCCAGTCCCTACGTATAGAGAATGCAAGCAACACGCGCTTTTGTATCTTGCACGTACTCATATACGTCACTTCCGAGCGCGAATTTCTCGGTACATTTAAGGTACTGAAACCCTTTTGTCGCCAATCCAGCAAATCTTGCTACATTAAGTTACGTGTGGTCTGTGTGAACAGAGCTGCATCGAAGCCAAAAACTGAGAACCTGTACCATACGATTTTATCGAAGATACGCAATTTAATACTCTCATTTTGATAAGCCACAAGGCAAATGTAGCCTTTTCATTTACTTTAGTTAATTTTGGAATGGACGGCGTTCTACGGACAGATTGAAAAAATTAATAAATAAATTTCCACTATGTGTTCTCGCATTCGGGCAGGGTCTCACTGTGTATGAGAGAAGGCCGGAGTGAAGGTAGGGCCGGCGGCTCGACTAGCGAGATATGCCTGTCGTCCGTCCTACCTGAAGAATTGATAAGGTGAGATGTGTGTGGAGCAGCGACGGAATATGTGAGGCAGGAGGGGGGTTGAGTTCACAGAAAAAACAGCAATGTCCATCACGCTTCACATATGCGAAATATCCAGGACTGAACCCACCAAGGGTCGAACCCGGATCTCCTACGTGTGAGGCGTCCCTCGACCATAGCAGCCTCTACGAACAGATTATTAATGCAAACTTATCTAGAAGTAACTTAGTTCGTTACCCGACTCTACCGTAAGCGAGGGTGATGTTGGATACGTAGTGTGACTTTGGGACACATCAAAAATTTTTTTCTCACATGTAATGGTACTTCTGAATAATACAATTCACATGCGGTAAATTACAAACTATTATATACATGGAATTTCATTAACATTTACTCACAGTTGACAATAATGGAACATGAAAACAGTAGGAAGAGTCCTGAAGTCACCCCGTGTGTCCAAAGTCACCCTACATGTCCAAATTCACTCCATGTGTCCAAAGTCACCCCATGTGTCCAGAGACACCCCATTTGTCCAAAGTTAGACCATGTGCTCAAAATCACTCCACATGTCCAAAGTCACCCCATTTGTCCAAAGTTAGACCATGTGCCCAAAATCACTCCACATGTCCAAAGTCACCCCATGTGTTCAAAGTTAGACCACGTGCCCAAAGTCACTCCACATGTCCAAAGTCACCCCATGTGTCCAAATTCACTCAATATGTCCAAAGTCACTCCACATGTCCAAAGTCACCCCATGTGTCTAAATTCACTCCATATGTCCAAAGTCACTCCACATGTCCAAAGTCACTCCACATGTCCAAAGTCACCCCATGTGTCCAAAGTCACACCATATGTCCAAAGTCACTCCACATGTCCAAAGTCACTCCACATGTCCAAAGTCACTCCACATGTCCAAAGTCACCCCATGTGTC
>PNEQ01060584.1:41798-96953 GCA_003012365.1 Medauroidea extradentata | reverse complement strand
GTCACCCCATGTGTCTAAATTCACTTCATATGTCCAAAGTCACTCCACATGTCCAAAGTCACTCCACATGTCCAAAGTCACCCCATGTGTCCAAATTCACTCCATATGTCCAAAGTCACTTCACATGTCCAAAGTCACCCCATGTGTCCAGAGACACCCTATTTGTCCAAAGTTAGACCATGTGCCCAAAGTCACCCTATGTGTCCAAAGTCACTCTGCGTGTCCAAAGTCTAAATATCAGACAATATAGAAATCAAACAGTAAAAATGTTTATCTTAACATTCATAATAGGCTCATGGCCTATTTGTCTACACGTGGAGAGCTGTGAGTCTACATTAGACTATGTATAGTAAGAATGCAAAGACAAGTTTCAGTTTGCAGGCAATACGTAGCTGAAAAGTATGTCAGGTAATGTTATTCCCAACAAAGGCCAACCAACCGTAAACTTGGTTCTACCGAGAGCATTACGTAAACTCAAACAATGCAAGGCAATTCCGTAAACTCTGGGGTACTTTATCTGGTGACTCAATGAAATATCTTGATAATAGTGACATAACGTAAACACGCTGTGCATGTACGCTGGAACTGAATTTTTTTTTTTTTTTCAAAAACTAAATCTAGATCGTTATATGAACTAATTAAAGTTACGATAGGCTTAATATTTTAACAAGTGCAGTAACCAGTAATTAGTTCGCAACAGGAAAAGTATAAACCGCATAGCATAAAAACGTAATAAGAGAGAGAGAAGGGAGACGGGGAGAAAGAAAGAGAGAGAGAGTGTGAGAAACAGTCGTTCTTTGGGAGAGTAACGTTGGTTGGCTGTTCGGATCCCTTCCTTTTTCGTAAGTCTGAAATTCAAAGAAATAGAAGAAAGATAAAAAAAATACGTCCGGGAATGTTTGGCCGCATCATGGCGCCTGCAGTTTTATCTAGTCTATTAATCCGTTCCTTCTTCCTGTTCCCACGGGCCATACCGCACCAGCACTGCACAGACATTCGCTCCTACACTCCGGGAAGCCTACTAACTCTCGAGGGGGAGGAGCGATAATCGATCTTCAAGTTTCCTACCTAGTTTTCTCTCGTCGTCCGCGTGCCGACAGAAATAACTCCTGTTTGTGCGTGGAAGACGAGATATATACAGAGGAACAGCTTGGCTGTGTTGCAAGCGAAGCGGTATAAGGTCCGGCTTTACACTCTGCGATGCAAGAGTACTAGCAGATTTTCACCCCATACGTAGGGACAGCAAGTTTTCTAGAACAGATTTTTGTCATACACTGTAAAAAAGAGTTTGTAAATTTGCAACACGTGCGTATAGGAGCGCTAAGAAAGTTGTTAAGGCAGAATTGTTTCCCAGACATCCATGGTTGCACTAGTAATAATTTTATAAAAGAGTCAAATATATACTGAAGTTACCAGGCTTGTGTTGTAACCAGTGTAACAGTTTGCATATTTACAAGGCGGAAGTATGGTAACTGTTCCGTACTGTGTTTAGGTTAATTACTTCCTTAACATTTAAGACGTTTTTTACAGTGTACTTTGTTGCAGTGCCTTACGTTTAAAAATGCTAAAACTGAAAATAAAAATTAAAAAAGAATCAATATTTTTTTTAAACAAATAATTTTTATTCTTTGTTTTTATGAGCATGACATTGTAGTCTGCAATGTCTTTATGCACTGTATTTTTTTTTTTTTTTTTTTTAGTTTTGTATATAATTTGGTTTTAGTGTAGTTCTTAAAACGGAAACATGCAAAATACGACTTTAACAAGCCATTACGCGAAAACTAAGAGGGACAAAAAAATTTCTTAGGAGCCAAATTGAATCTTATTTTGTATCTAAAATAAGAAAAAAATATCTGGTACGAATAAAAAATTAAAAAATGGTGATGAAAATTGCGGTACATTCCGCCCTTAAGAGGTCGTAGTAGATAAATAAGCACTGGATTCTTCTATTGAGATCCACGATTTTTGAAAGTCAATATACAAAAAACTACAAAACAACAATCCTTGATAATAATTATATTTGCTGACTTTATGAGCAATCATATATCCGTAATGATGCATTTGTTAAACGTAATCTTTTCAGCCGCAGTTAAATTAACGAAATTCCGGCGTCAGAGATCGCTCTTCAGATGAAGGTTAATCGAGAAATATGTTTGCTGAGAAAGTTGGCAAAAACTATTTTCTAGGATTGCTGTTTTCTGATTTTAGCAAATTGGCTTAGAGAAACCTTCAATCCTGAAGGGATGCTTTTAGCATTGAGTTATATATCATGCTTAGAGATACTGGAATATCGCGGGAATAGTCCACTATTTGCTAGGTTCCAACGTGCTGTACATAACACTGAATGTTTTGTATCTATATTGGCTATGGTTTATTTGAAGCATTGTTTCTCTCTTCTGCAGGCCCAGTTAGAAATGTACAGCTTGAACAGACAGCGTGTGTGATTCGCCACAAAACTGTTCACACGTGTCACGGTTACTATACTATAGTTTATTGGAGACTATGCTACACATTTTCGCAATTTTCCAGTGTCTCTAATCATGCTATTTTAAGAAATCTTTGTAGTTGGCTACTAAAATAACTTCGGAAAGGAATAAATGAACGTAAAATGTTCGCTCGACAGCCATCTTATTCTTTGTAACCGACCCTTAGATTACGTAGGGACACTGTTTTTCGCGAAGATAATTTTGCCCCACTTTGTTTAGCCTTACGTGCGCATCTGCCGGTCTACTTCGTGGTCAATGATTGGATATTTTAACTGTCTCGAGCCTTGAGACTCTACCAACAAAACACAGATGTGTGGTGTTACAGGAATGTTTTTGTAATTGGCTCAGTCAAATGAGATACGGTTCTTCACATAGACACGCTGCCAATAACCATGAAGCAGAATTGCAGATGTGCACGTAAGGTACTGAAACAAACTGAGGGAAAATTCTTTTCGCGAAAAAACATAGTCCCTACGAATATGGTATGATGGAATTCTTATGCTCTCCACTGAGTCTAAGCGGATAATCAGCATTGCTGAGCTGAAACGTGACCATGTGTATGTAAGGCGCTGTAAAAATCTAGTGCAGAAATATTCTCACCAAAAATAGCAGTCCATACTTATTCCAAACACAAGTTTTCTTAATATCTGTGATAAGTGTTCCCATCCATTATTAGTTATCATGAAAAAACAATAAAATATTAACATCTTTACCAGCTGTATTGTTGCGTTACTGTAGCGGGAAAATGCACAAGCAAGGAGAAGTCGCGCAAAACGTTTAATTCAAAACCATAATTTACGTGCGGTGAAAAGTGCTTTGTTTCAATAATTCAAGTTTACGTCGGAAGTGAAAAACCGCCCTCAAAAGAAAGGCCGAGAGTCATCTGTCTTCGCGCGCCACTCGGCGACACAGCGGAGTGAGGAATGGCGGAATCTCGGAGGCAATAAATTGAAGATTAGGTAACTGAGACCACGGTTGGCGTGGAGTACGGGAGAGGAAAAGGCTTCAGAAATGCAAGCAAGGACAAAGGAAAGAGAAAAGTAAACATTGACAGTAAGGAAATCCCGTGGCAAGGGACGTTTGAAAGCGGACGCCTGGAATAGCAATGCCTCTTGTCTGTTCGACTAGAAAAATACAGCGTAGGAGAGGAACACTTTGGTGCAGGGAGTAGCCTGAGTTGAACAGTTACCATCTCGATGCCGCCATATCGGATTAATACAGGTTATGCAACAACAAAATTTTACAGTACGTTCGTCAATACTTTAAATAAATAAATATATATATATAATTAAATAATAATTTTAATATACCACATTTTTAAAACGCTTTGAAAAGTATGAAATAAATTTTCCCATGAGAAAAATTTTTGTAAGATAAAAAAGGTGGGTTCTTGAAATAGGTGATAGTAACGAATGTAGGGAGAATATGTTGTTGATAAAACGTGCATGTATAGCGTAATACAATTATAGTGGTTTACTGAACTAGTCAAGCATCATTTAGGCTGTAAGCTATAACAAAATCGTCTCTCCTCTAGCATGTGTATAGTGTAAAGTTCCAAGAATCTTTCCTACCACCGTATTATTCAAAACTATTACGTAGTCTGCGTCTCGTATGGTTGTAGGATGGTTATTTTGTTACGATCTTAGAAAGAACTGTGCCTTGGGAGTGAATGACCGGATTTAGTTTCTTGGTCATTCTTCATTGCGATATAGATGACTGTCAAAGACAACTAAATATAACAGAAAAACATAAATAAGCAGAGTATGTTTTAGTCAACAGGATACATAACAAGAATAAACAGATAAATAAAAATAAAAATAAAAATCCAAGTCACTACCAAAGGCTCTCAACCCTAGATCTGAGGTCTGCTTTGGCAAAGAGACGAACAGATAAAATGTATGACCCACAAAATAAAATACGACAAACCAATGAGGCGAAACAAAACCAGTAATATATCACACACGAGCAGAAAACAACATGCGACACAACGACGAGACGAAACAAAACACATTAGTTTTTTCCATACAGACAGTAGAACGACGTTTCGAGAACTGGAATCTGTTGTCGTCATCAGGTAGACACACAGGGCTGAGGAACACGAGTGTGACTGATCACATTTGACCCGATTCCATTTATGGAATTTTGTGTTGTGTGTATTCTGTTGACTAAAGCATACTCCGCTTATTTATGTTTTTATATTATCTTTAGTTATCTTTGACAGACAACTGGAGTATGTCCAAGAAACTAAATCCGGTTATGTTGTTGTTTTAAATACGAATAAAATATATTGAGTAGCAGCCAAACCCCGGGTTTAGATGCCTGGCAGACAGGGCAGATTAAAATTATGCAACCCCCAACCCCTACAAAAGTCACACAAAAAATTCGCTATTTTGTATTATTTTTCTTAAGGGCTCGTTCTTGAGTTGTTTTCAGACTGGTGACAATAACTCAAATATTTTTTAACCAAAAGCTTTGAAAAAATTTGAGTCAATCTGCAGTCACACGATGCACAATAATGTGAATGCGTTTTTAAAAATAATGTACCATTCGTCAGCAAAATAAAAATTCATATTTTGCTTAATTTTTGCTTATTTTCACGACAAAAAATGTTGTACTTTGGTTGATGAAATCTAAAAAACCGTTCTGTACATTTTGACAAAAAAAATTCAACTACAAATTATATCATATGAGTGTCAAAACTGTTGAGCAAAATTTTGATGCAAGTATTAGGTAGCAAAAATATATATATATATATATATATATATATATATATATATATATATATATATATATATATATATACACATTTTTTTCGTAATCACTGCAAAACTCGGTAACAAGCCCTCCAGGCTGTGGGTGCGTGCAATTCATAAAACTACACAAAAAAAGCGTAAATTAACAAGTAAATATTTGTATTTAGAGTAAAAATAGATTCATCTTGCAATGTGCACCGCTTCCAGATTGTCGCCCTGGGCAATTGCCCAGTCTGCCCAGTTATAACATGGGGCTTAGTAGCAGCGCATCAGAGTTATTATTGGCCCAATCAGTATAAAGGGACACGCCAACAACAATAAAAGAACGTCAGATATGAGGCTTTTACACCGAAACCTAGCAGACATTCAACTTTTCCAAAGATAAACCAGTGGACATAATGTTGAGTTCAGATTTTAGCTATAAACTAAATTGAACTCCTGATATTTTCAAGTCCTTACAGATTTAACTGACTGGAATTTCGAATTCAAACACAGTTTGTATTAACAATTATTCAAGCCATTTTCTTCGTAATGAATGAGTGCTAACGAATTATTAATGACGTTAAATTCCCCCGACTCACTGCCATATAAAAATTATTGCTGGCCGGCTTTGACCATGCTGCATTATTTACGCACGACTGCCGGGCACACGTGGTGGAAAATCGATTCCCGCTTAAATTAATTTCGCGTTTTGTTCTTGTCTGATAAACCGCATCGCAGGTACATAACTCAACCACACTCACACACGTACACATACTGCCCGCGACACATAGTCAATACACGCAGCTATGGAAAAACGCATCTTATGAAAATTTACACCCCGGGTCAGAGAATACTCACAAAGTTCCGCTGTTTGTTAAATAACCCGGTGTTAATTTTCTGCAGTTGTTTCACGGTGACGTGAACACTCGTAAACGATTTGGTCGCTCATTTATTTTTGCTAACTTGTAAGTTTCCGCTATGCGTAACAATTTAGGCCGACCTGGAAATAATTCCGGTGTCGATTAGTCGTTAAAGACACAAAGTGAATTTACTACCAATAGACCTAGTAAATGTATTATTGTCAGTTTGTTTCATTATAAAATGTTAATAAAAATAGCTAATTTTAGTAACGTGATTTAAATATAGTCGATTTCTTTAACACCTACAGATGTATCTAAATATGTATTTATTGCTGTTTACAACGATGTTGCCGACTTTTATGTATGTGTATTATGTATATATTTTTTTTCGCTGGGTTTCAACGCTCGTTCAGTTTACCAGAAGATTACCGGCTTTAGCTTGTAATTTGCGCTATTGCCCTACTTGACTGAGCCAATACGAATCCCGATATTATAATATTTGATGTCTATTATTGGTATGCAAACAGCTACGTTGTGTTAGAAGTATATCGCCTAATCATACATCCTGCATGAAACTACAGTATTTTCAAGGGTATGTTGGCACAAAACGTTTTCACGATATACCATCATCTCTAATTATATTTTAAAAATACAAATATTAGAATGAAAATTACGAAATTCTCTTTACAAACAGCACCCCTGCGATAGTGTCGTCAATAGTTTCGTTCAGTTGTAAGAGGGTCAAAGATAAAGCAATGCATAGTAGGTGAGTGTCCATACCTGTACTTCTAAGACCGCGAGCCTTACTAATAAGAAAGGTCCTGAATAATTCCTGTGGGCTAGGCTCTTATAAGGAAATGTGTGCTCAGGTAGACAGTAGCTGCTCATTGGCTGCCTGCTGTCTCAGCGACACAACACGATTCAGTACGTGTTTACTTCCTCTTTTACTATCGGTAGAGCCAGTCATCTCTGGTGAAAAGAATTCTGCAACAATTTGTTTCAGTGCCTAATGCGAACACCTGTACCTCTGCTTCAAGGTCAGTGACTGGAAGTTTTTAACTTTCGGCGTGTCGGGGTCCTACCCGCAAATCACGGACGTGTGGTAACATTGTTCTGGTTGGTGCAGTCAAATGAGCCACGCCTCTGCCCTGTTATATTCTGCCAATAGCCACGAACCACAGTTGCAGGTGTGCACATAAGGCGATGAAACAAGTTGTTGCAGAATTATTTTCACCAAAAATCACTGGCTCTAATTATCGGTTCAGCGCTCTTCATGAAGTGTCACAGAAGTAACGGGCCAATCCAGACTTACATCCAGATTTTCCCAAAAATCGCTCCAGGTGAATTCTACACAATAAAAAAAAAAGTGCGTACTTTTACAAAAAATATTGTAAACTTTACAGGGAATGCTTATCAATATTACCATATATTTAAATAAACGATTTTGTATACTTAAATATAATACCTAGAGATGGCGGAAAATCGCGAGAATGTTTTCTGCCAGCGTATTCTGCAAAACAGTGTAACGTCCCGCGTCATGTATTATTGGCCGGCGGTTATGTTACACGGTCTAGTTGTTTACAGACGAATCACAGACGTCCAGTAGTAGCGCACCAGAGTTATCATTGGTCCAGTCAAATAGGGACTCGCCAGTAACGACATAAAAGCGTCAGAAATTAATACATTACATTGACGCCTAGCAAACAGACAACATTTCCCGCTATAAATCACCTTCTCTAATAATACCTAATAATTTTCAGGCATGTTGCATTTTACGGCAACTATTTGAAGTGCCACAAACTTTTTTTGGCAACCAGTTTCCAAGAATTTTTGATTTGTAAAATTGCAGTGATTTCGAAAATATTTTTTTATTGCTACCTAATACTCATATCAAAATTTCGCTGCACAGTTTTGACACTTATATGTTATAAATTGTAGCTGATTTTTTTTGTAGAACTATACTGAACGGTTTTTTAGATTTCATTACCCAAAGTACCACGTTTTTCGTCGTGAAAATAAGCAAAAATGAAGGAAATTATTTTTTTGCTGGCGAATGGTATATTATTTTTTAAAGCGCGTCCACAGTATTGTGCATCGTGTGATTGCACATTGACTCAAATTTTTTCAAAACTTTTGGTTAAAAAATATTTGAGTTAATGGCACCAGTCTGAAAAAAACTCGGGAACAAGCCCTTAAAGTACAACTTTTTTTTTTTTTTTTTTACTGTGTAAGCGACTGCTCTTGCAGTTCCTGTCTTAGTGCAATGTTGTGTGTCGTCGTCTCCAATGACGTAAATATTATGAATATAAGAAATAAAGACCCGCTAAAATGAAAGTGTTATAATTTTTTGAAAATTCTGCATGAGGAGGTTGGCGAAGACTCGCATTTCCGCCGTGTTTGGCCGTCGAGAGATTAGTGGCTGGCTTGACGCTGGTATTCAAGCATGAAATGTTCTTTGAATTATATTTCTATGCAGGCTACAGTGACACACGTTGAACAGTATTCAAACAACACGAAAGCTGGTTTTAAAAATACTACAACTAACTTCACTATTAAGATTATCACTACACCACTATTTTAATGCCAACACAATATTCTGTTGCTATAGATGCATATCTTAAACAAAGCACTTCTTTGCAGCAAAGCTATTTTAGTCTCTTCGTATTAAAAAAAAAATTTCAGTACGAAATTTACGTCGAGGCTTAGGAACTGTTTATTTTAGAGTGTACTTTGAATGATGTGTTGTAAAGTTTTCCTGTTTACAACAAGTTTTCACCTGCCACATGGACATTGTTGTAGCGAGTCATGCGTATTCTATTTGACGCAAACAGCATAACTCACTCCCATTACGTTCATCTACGAAAAGAGCACACTCTTCTAAATTTTCAAATTTCAGCAAGATTTTTAGAATTATGATTTTCGGGCCTCTCAAAATGGCTGTAACTCTAAAAATACCACCTGAATTCTTAAAGTGCAAAGCGAGACGCTTTCTTTGGCCAATACGAAAACCTTGCCCGTCAGTTTGGCGCGCTGTGAATAGAGGCGATATGCTTCTCGTAGAGCGTGGTAGTCTGACTCTTATTGATCCGCTGTTATCATTCATCAAACGCGGAGATTTGAAACTGGTACACACTCATCTTAAAAATAACGGCATAAAATGCATGTTTCTTGCTGTTTTCATCAACGTCACGTGGACATTTGAAATACGGTTAGAAGACATGGTAAAATCCTTATATTTCATTTGTAAGTAGACGAGTTGAAACATGAGTTACATTTGTTGACATTCAGACATGTGAATGTAGCTCTCTCTAGACACCACTATCTCCATCTCTCACTGTTGTCTTTCCTCACTGCCTACAGATAATACAGTTACATAATATATCTATCTTCACGTCTTCTCCGTAGTCTGACGTCGTTTTACATTCAAGAGACTACGCCTGTCCTTTGTGTTTGCCTTTTTACTTAATTACGAGTGTACGCAGTTGTCTTTCCATTGCTGACACTTGCGACAGTAGCTTTGTATGTTGCGAGGAGCAGTGCTACCAACCGTAGCGGAATCCCTCTACGTGTAGTGAAATTTAAAACTCGAGGAGACATACGGCGTTTACTAAAGCTCATGAGGGCAAGTGAGACAAAATCTCAGCTTCCGGTGTAAAAAACCTAGCCCGAGTAAAGTTTACCCGTAGTCAAATATTCACCTGGCATCTTCTCGATCAACTTCCCACTTACCCGGTACTCGAGCAGGGTAATTTGTTATTAGCAGACGAAAGTCGCCACTTGGCGCGGAAAACATTTAAACAGCAGATATTAACAAAATCACAAAGAACAGAAACTTAATGCACTGTGTTCAAAATATCGAAGAATCTGATACGAAAATTATATTATAAGTAATATAAGTAAAATAATGTGCGAAGAATGTGCTGCGGACAAGTAGTAACGTAACCTTAAATTCATCAACATTGCCTCACATTGCCAGATCTTACAATGTTGAATGAAATAGAAAGTTGCCATGAAAACGAAGACGTAATGCACAGTATTGAAAACTGCGTGTAGTGTTTCTCAGCTGCAGATTTAAAGGTAGAATATGTATAAAAGGTAGAGGTATAAAATATTTTTTTTTGTTCCCGCCGTCTTAAAATAAAAGCCTGAACAGTATTATAGGTATTCATTAAGATGATGGACCAAACGTGGTCACGTGACTGAGAAAACAAACCCTATTCCAGTTCATGAGTGATAATTTTTGAATGCCTGAAGGACATAGCCTGCTCCAGCCGCCTAACAGTGTGCAGAGATTCAGTCGTATGTGTGTCGTTTTATAGCCATGAAAATTGCTGTATATCTGCGTACTACTAATAGCACTTATGCTTTCTTATCAGAACAGTGGCGTTGTCCTTATGTCGTTAAGGCGAAACCAGTCACCTTGATATTTAAGTGGGGAAATTTTGCTCCAGGATATTCAAAGTACAAGATAGACAATTAAAATTACTTAACAGGGTCACCGCCAAAGATATGGTGGATGCGAACCAAACATGGCACAGACGTACTTCCCGAAACACAATTGCATATTTTCAATTAATAGAAAAATTTATTCACCAGTAATTCAAATCTTTCAATATTCGTGTAACCTCGTTCAAACACGCATGTTTTCATGTATCTTACATCAACTAAGAATACTATTGCATTTCTACGTGTAACATGTAAGCAGCACAACTATCTCTTAGCCCACTTATTCAAAACACTACCCATAAATCTGGGCGTCAGTTGTTTGCCAGAATTTTCACTTATATCGCCAAACGTACGACTCAACTTCCCAGTTTCATTTTTCGTCTTTGAAAATATCACGATTCATATCCTGTTTATTGTTCGCGTTCACCATCAACCATATTCAACATTATTCCGATCCACCACCATCTGGATTATCCATAATTTGTGTTCACCTTTCACTGGACTCACTACAATCTGAATTCCCCACCATGTGGATTTACCATCTTTTGGGGTTATCATATTCTGGATGCATCATCATTAGAGACATAAACTTTTCGCGAAAAGAATTTTGCCCCATTTTGTTCCAGTGCCTTATGTGCACGTCTGCAGTTCTGTTTCACATATATTGGCAGCGTGCCTTTGAACTGTGACGTTTCTCATTTGACTGTACCAATCACAATAAGGTTACTGTAACACCAGACGTCTGTGATTTGCGTGTAAAACCCCACAACACACGAATGTCAAAACATCCAATCTCTGACCGTGAAGCAAGTCTGCAGACGTGCACACGAGTCACTGACACAAAGTGAGGCAAATTTCTTTTCGCGGAAAGTTCATGTCTCTAATCATCATCAGGATTCATCTTCATTTGAGTTTATCACTATACCGATTCACAACTTGAGTCATGTTCATTGCGATATGCCATCCTTCAATTCGCCATTAGGATACAGCGTTATATTGCAGTAACGCAGGAGGGTACCTAAAATGCCTCGTGCATTTAATGCAAAAAGTATTTTATAACTGCTGTAAGTAAGGAAGATAGCAATTCACTAGTTCAACGACCTGCACGCTAGCATCTATTGCCCTATGTTAACTCATGACCCAACCATTTATCCATTTACTGCTACTCGCTGGAACACCAGGCTATGAATGGACGGAGCTTGAGTCTGCATAAGACTGTCGATTCTAACATGATGACCATTGGACCTCACGAGTTTTTTCCTTCTCTGTTAGTGAGCTCTGACAAGAAATTTATCACAACAAATTTTGAAAAATGAATTATTTTAAAGATTAAACTGCAGAGTATGAACTTGGAAAAGTATGGCCTTGGTAACAGGAGACTCCCGGCATCATTCGGTACAATTCCCACGAGTGAAACCCCAGGTCGACACCACTAGGAGTCAAATCCGGATCGTTTTGGTGGGAGACGAGGATCTTAGTCACTTCATCAATCGTGGCCCCACGATGCCTGAAATGTTCAGTTTCTTTGGTGCCTCTCAGTTATTTAGTGATTTAGTGATTCGCGAAAATAATAGGACTAGCTTATGATAATGCTGTAATGATCACATCTGTAGCTTTGCTTCATGGTCATCAGGAGCGGGTCTTTATACACAGACGTTGCTTATTTTAATGGGCCAATCAGAATAAGGTTACTGCGACCCCACACTTCTGTGACCAGCTCGTAGAACCGCGAGATGTTGAGAGTTAATACCACATAGTTAGAGACCTGAAAAATTCGCATTTTATTGTAGGTGCAAGCTAGAATTCCATCAACTGTACGTTGGTATCACTTTCGTGATTGGCATTTGACTTATTTTTGACACCTTCTGAAAGTCACTGAGGCAATAACAAACATGCAACTAAACGCACGCTCATATCACTGTGGAAGAAGCGAGCAGCTGATGAACTGTTACTGTATGCTTCAGATCACATATATTCTTGGAGGTAGCTTACCGGTCAGCGAACCAGCGACATTTTCCGGTCCCTACATATAGTAACTGACCACGAATCAGAGTTGCAGGAGTGCACGCGTAAGGCGTTGAGACAAAGTGGTGCAAAAAACTTATCGCGATAATCAAATGTCCCAACTATAAGTTGGACTGACAGATTCAGACTCCAAATCAATTTAATTTAAAACTTAAATCCTACACCTAGCTATCTTAGCATCGCTCAGGCAGGCACAGTTCAATCAATGTGGATCCACAGAGAAAAGCCAATTGATATCGTGTTCCAATTCCGATGTGTCGTCTTAGATATGACGACGTCAGTAGCGAGATGAATACTGACGATGACTTTCAATATTAATTGTTTACGCATTCTTCATTTATTCGTTTAGAATATTTCGTTCTTCGAGTTTTCAATATCGTAAATGGACAATTCTACAAAGACCAAAAAAGTCTAGTGCTTACTTTGTTCGCGTGTTACGATTGAAAACGAACATACCAGCCCCAATATTTGGTTCATGTTTACGGGAAAGCCAATAAAAGATGGAAGTTAGTTTTTTTAATAAAACTTTCTTTACAGACCTTTTACTTACATTAGTCATAACCTAGTAATGTTTTGGATCTTTTAATTTTCGACACTAGGCATCAATAATAATGCTAAGATGCAATAGAGCTACCGCCCAGTGGTAAGCATACCAACTCCCTTACACCAACTTTTCCACTGTGTTTCTAAGAGGTCGCAGTGGTCGAATCGTCAGACCATTCGCTTCTTACATAGGCGATACGGGTTCGATTCACTGCGGGGTCGGTCCCCGGATTTTCGCATGTGGGAATCACGCCGGACGATACCACTGGTCGGTTGGTTTAGTTGGGGATCTTCCGTTTCCCACGCCCCTTCATTCCGGTGCCGCTCCAAACTCGTCTCATATCACCCCACACCAGCGCTAAAGACCTCGATGTTGAGCGTTGACCAACATTTCTCACTCACGCCACTGTCTTTCTAAATTGTACTGGTCACCTCAACGGATATTTATTTTAGGTAAAATAGAGTGCCAAGAACGCATACTTCACTATCACTCCTGTGATTGGATGATGGCTGTTTTGACACGACTTTGACAACTGCACGCTAGTAATAAATAGGGAAACATTTCGTAGGGACATCTCATGCTACACACATGTATGGTCAGAAGCCACTATATAAGATCGATTGTTTCACGAGCGTCTATACGATTAATACTGGAATCCCAGTATCGCAGCGGACGCGAATAAAATAATTTTTCAGCCAACCAGCGTCGAGGCGGACGCGCTGACGTAACAGAAATCTCGAATATAATTGGCTGACACGTTATTTTATTCGCGTCGCACTCTTCGTGTAACGTCAGTCGCGTTATTGTGAATCTAGCATAATGATTCTAGGCTGCTGCTAGACGAATAAGCGAAATTCAATCACCTACTGCACTCTATATCAAAATTGGTGAATATTCTCAGATTTTCCGGTGGTTTTCACAGATTCTGGATGGAGCAGATTCAACTAATTGAATCTGTGAAACACCACAGGCAAAACAGTTCATGTATATTGCCAATATTCCAAAGGTGAATAAGTGAATAATCGCTGATTTTCCAGTGGTTTACCACCGATAAGATTGCTGAAACAGCCTCATCTGTAATTGGTAAAAACCATTGGCAAAATAGTGAATATTCACTAAATCCGATTTAGAGTTTGCATATTTAATGTCACTCCTGCTTTTCGTGTTTCTCTAGAACGTTCCTTTGCGCTGTTGTGTTTCTCTGGAGGCGGCCCTGGCGTAAGTAAAGGCAACGAGGAGTCTGGAATGAAGCGAGGGAAAGCAAATTGGGCTCGTCACATCTAAAGACGACGTGCTTTGATCAAGTCTGTGATAGACGGTAAGCTGGATGAGAGGAGATAGTGAGTACAGAAGGAAAGACAAATGCCGTGGATTTTAAAGCATTATGAAGGACGAGAGCTGATGAGAAATTTTTCAGCATTGGGAAAGGAGGTACTGAAGAGGAAAACAGGAAAAGGTATAAAGGCTCGTCAAATAAGAATATTTTTCATTAGAAGAATTTCACACCTGCCTGTTCACTTGATGCAGTTGGATGAGCAAAGAAGTGTACAAGAAAGTGTTTGTAAACTTCGTGCTCGTTAAGTCCTTATGCTCTCTCCGGGGCCATAAATATATATAGTTTGAACCAGTAATTTTTGGTGAAGAGAATTTCGGGCCAATTGGTTTCAATGGCTTACTTGCACATCTGCAGTACTAATTTATGGCCAAGTACTGGTGGAGAATTTTAGGAGGGCACTGTACATGATTCAGCATTGAAAGCATCAGTTTGAACTTGTCCGATTCTTAGCCAACTTGAAAAAAAAACAGCAATCTTTGACAAAAGATTTTGCCAACTGAGCAAAACTTTTTCTCCAGTAAAGTATTTCTGAAGTACAATCGCTGACGTCGAAATCTCGAACATTTAATTGCGGCGCACAGGTTACGCTTAGCAAATGCATAATTGTGGGTAAATAATTGCTCATAAAGTTTGCTAATATCACAATCTAAAGTTGTCGTTTTAAGTTTTCCCACGCAGATTAAAAAAAACGTGTGAATTTTAAATGTTTTTTTTAGTATTTATTTATCGACACACGATTAACTCACGGCGTCTTGGGGGTTATAACCGCAAATCGCAGACGTGTAGCGTCGCAGTAACATTGTTCTGATTGGCAGAGTCAAATAGGCCTAAGTGACGCCTCTGCACGAAGATATGCTGCCAGTAACCGACAGATCAAAGCTGCAGAAGTGCACGTAAGTAGGGAACCTTGCTTTTCGCGAAAATAATTTTGACCCAGTTTGTTTCAGTGCCTTACGTGCACGTCTGCAATTGTTCTTCATGGTTATTGGCAACGTGTCTACGTGAAGAGCCGTACCTCATTTGACTGAGCCAATTACAGTACCGTTCCTGCAACACCACACGTCTGTGATTTGCCGGTAGAATCCTAAGACTCGTGGGAGTTACAATATCCAATCACTGACCGCAAAACAGAACTACATATGTGCACATAAGGCAATGCAACGAAGTGGGGCAAAATTCTTTTCGCGAAATACATGGTTCCCTACACGTAAGGCACTGGAAAATACTTGTGACAATTTTTCACCAAAACTATGTGGTTCTATTAATTGTTTATTTTCGAACTCCGGGACTATTTACACTCTAATAATTATTTACATGCATGTGTATGAGTGTTCAGAAAGTACGTATGATAAAAGTGATTCTCAAATGTCAATGGCAATGTCCCTAAACATTTTTAGGGAACAGTCAAGTGTATGGTGATGTTATCATATACACGTATTTAATCAATTCTCAGCTTTAAGCTCTCTTTACTAGCTGAAGCATGGTAAATGTCTAGCGACACTGGTAAATCGCGGGAAAAGTTGATTGTTTGCTAGGCTCCAACATGCTATGTATGACACTGAAGGTTTTGCACCTATATTGGCTATAGTTTATATGAAGCACTGTGTCCCTCTTCAACGGACCCAATTAGAACTGTACAGTTTTAACACAGAACGTGTGTGATTTGCCAGAATACTGTTCACACGTGTCACAATTCAGATACTACAGTTTATTGGAGACTATGTTAAATATTTTCGCGATTTTCCTGTGGTTCTATAAATGTAATTTTATTGTGTAAGAGTTAAACCTTTCCACTACTGTTTAGAAAGTTAATTTTACAGTGTCGCATGCGACCGTCGATCGAAAAACTTTGTTTCGGAGATTACCGTAATTAGAATGTTAAATTGAAATTTACCTTCTATAATATACTCGTACAATACAAACACGGAAGGTTTCATCATGCATGGGATAAAAGCTGTGTACTTAAGGGTTGCGGAAAGGTTATATGTCAAGCGAATGACCGGAACACTCTATCGTCGATAACATCTGGATTACTTCAATGGGATATTTTTGCCGGTGCATAATTTATCAGCGGATGTATATTTATATATACAGCATTATGCGGTCGTGTGCTTTGCTTCAGAGCAAAAAGTTAACAACGGTTTTAGACAAATAAGGGTTTGAAACCCCAAAATCCTGGTGTTCTACTGGCAAATCACAGATATATGCTGTCACAACAACCCTATTCTGATAGGTGCAGTCAAATAAGAGGTATGTCTGAGCAAAGGCTCGCTGCCAATAACCATGAAGCACAGATGTACACTTAGAGAATTTAAACAAAATTATGCAAATATATTTTATGACAAATTCGTAGCTCTACTTATTGCGTAAATTTTATAAGTTTTAAACCCAACTTTATCAAAAATTTAAATTTTTAATCCCAATAATTTATTTTATTGGCTAATTAAAAAAACTTTCTAGCAGTGTCATACACATTTTTAGTACTGTTCCTTGTTGCATAAAAATGCAACGTAAGTAAAATGTAAATAAATAATTATCTGCTCTTGTACATCACCTTGGATATGAAAGTGGAGAAAGGGTTGCCTTTTTATCCACTATCACAATTTTTTCTCGTGCTCTCCCTTCCATTCCCTTCCAAGGAGCTAGAATCCCAGGAGCGCAGGGACCACGGCTCATGAAGATATAGCACGGTCGTATTTCAAACTAAGAGCTCTAGCGACCCACCTGTAGCATAGGCCCTGGGGTCTGTCATCCGTGGTTATCTCTGGCCAGAGATGCTGCGTCAGGAGCACACTCCCTATCCTATCCTCACTTACCAGCCCCTTGGACCTTATTATACCTGGGTTTTACCTGCTCTACGACAATTATCTACATTATGGCAAGTGCACGATAATACCGACGAGCTCACTAATTTTCCTGCGCAGAATACAGCTCAAAGTGGTTAAATTAAGGAATGTTTGTCATACTAGCCGTGTGCTCGATGGAATTCTCAATCGGCAATATCTCGGAAACCATCTAACTTTTCTCAAATATTAAGAATTTTTGGTTAACAGGTTCTCATCATACCCTCCTCTAATCTATTGTTACAGTTTTATTAAGTAGAAGTCTTTCAACATAAATATCTGTTAATTTATTTCATCCCCGCCAGTTTCCATGCGGTTTAGAATATTTATCTTCAGGTCGACACGTGACATTTACCTTTAGATAAAACAACGTTTAAATAATTTGGTAAAACGTATTCTCTGTTAGACATTTACTTTAGAAGTTCTTTAGAACCGTAAATACCAAGTTACACATTTTATAACTTCAGAAATGACGTTATACTACCCATACAATCTTTTCTCACTTACTTTACCTCCTTAGGTAATGTATTTCCAAAAACGTTTATACAACTGGCGTTTGTTTATTAACGGAAGCCAAATACCATATTCCACGCATGTTTCTAACTTAAAAAATGACTTATATTCCATACAACATTTTGCTCTTAAGTTAACCCTTGAGAGGATGAGTTAAAAATAAACGCTAATACAACTGACTTTGTAAACAGAATCATTAACAACCATTTCCAAATTTCTAACTCCATAAATGACGAACATATATACAATTTTCATCCCATATTTAACTACCTACGGATACGTAAGGAACTGTCATGAGAAATGTCTTGCTTCTAGACCCACTGGTTGAAGCTGTGAGTTGTCTGTCAGTCAGTAAAAAAAAAATTATTAAGTAGACTATCTGGTGCCCGCGACTTCATTCTTGGGGTTGTCAATTTAATGTGATAGTAAAATAACTTTCGAAAAGTGCTAAATTGTGCAAAATGATGTAAAGGGTCATGAACTACATTTTATAAACATTTTAAAAAAAAAAATTGTTTTACAAAATTTTTTGTGTGCTCGTTCTGCCCCTGTATGTCGTTTCACCACCCCTCCCCCTTCCCAAATCACAGAATTTTTCGTCAGAAACTTTTGTGTGCCCACGTAAAACTCTTCAAAGCATTTTCATAACAATTTTTTTTGGGTACACTTTCTTCCCCTATACCCCGTTTTGACCACCATTTTTGTAAATAACCTTCCCGTGCACACTCACAATTAGCCTATTTGTGGGTTCCCCTTTCTGTCTCTTTGCCCCGTCATGGGCCGCCTTCTCTTGAAAGAAGGGGCCGCGGTGGCCGAATAGTTACACCATTCGCCTCGCATCAAGGCGATCGGGGTTCGATTCTCGGCGGGGTTGATCCCCGGATTTTCGCATGTGGGAGTCGTGCCAGACGATACCGCTGGTCGGCGGGATTTCTCGGGGATCTCCCGTTTCCTCCGCCCCTTCATTCCGGCGCTGCTCCATACTCACCTCATACCACTCTTCACCAGCGCTAAAAGACCTCGATGTTAAGAGGACGTGGTACATAATTCAACGCTAAAAGCATTGATCTATAACTGCAGGTTTCTAGAAGTCAATTTGCGAAAATTAAACAATAGCAATCCCAGACAATAGTTTAAGCCAACGTTTTAAACAAAATCGTTTCCAGTGTTACGAACTTCTGAGGCACAATCTCTGACGTCGGAACCTCGTGCATTTAACTGCGGCGCAAGAGATCACGCGTAAAGAATTAGTAATTCTGGATAAATATTTACTCGAAAAGTTAGCAAATACCATTATCTAAGATTGTCGTTGAGTATTTTATCCGCATTGGCTTCGAAAAAAGCGTAGAAATCCATTGATGTTTTCAGCGTTTATTTATCAACTGCTGACCAAAATCTCTCACTCACTCTTGTCTTCGCGTGCGCTCTCACAACTCACCAAACATACATCGTGTGTATAAATACCGTAAGAACTCATATTATAACAAATATGCATACAAACTTTCTTTCCACATTTAAAACCTTAACGAAAATAAATTTTGATAACAATTTTTCTTAGTTCTTACCTACGTTAGATAAGTATCTCTAGTACAAAATTACATGCTTCTAGGCCCAATGGTTTAAGGCTGTTCGCATGGCAACAATTCATAGTTTCATATTTGCACGACATACTACTGCTTTAAAGATGTTACTTGTGACTACATTTTCCACTTATAAAATTGTTTAGTTCTCATAGTTTTCCCATAGCGGCATGTCAGAGTCAGAATTTGCAAGTTACGGGAACATAGTAATAACAAAATCAGAGTGACTTACTCGAATTAAATAAATTACACTGGAATTAGATATTGTGGTTGTGGACAATATGCTAAAATATTAAATAACACACAACAAAGTATTTTTGTCATTTTAAAAATTTGCCATAAATTAATAAACTGTCATAATTTTCAATTCTTTTTTTTTAAATAGTTCAAAGAAAACAAATTTTGTGTTTTAAAATATTTTAGCATATGGTCCATGGTTTCTAATTTCAACGTAAATGATTTTATTCGAGTAAGCCACTTGGTTTATGTTATTGCCTTGTTCTCGTAACTTGAAACATACGACTTTTTTCATGTCGCCGTTAGAAGATGTACGAGATCTAAACAAATGTTACTCGTGACCGACGTAGTCACAGCAACGTCAATAAAATGAACACTATGTCGTATAAATATAAAATTATGTATTTTTCTCACGTGAACGCCCTTAAGCTATCCTCCCGCGGCTTTGCCGCGTGTACGACTCGATGCTACCAAAGTTCAAAGTTATTGCGCGACAAATGTGAATTGCTCAGAGCGTTAATGCCTGGGAGCGTATCAGCCATGTTTCTGACATAATTTAAAGTTGGGTTCGATCCCAGTACTTCTCGATGTACAGATTCTAATACACTAATACATCCACCGCGTATTGTTGGCAGAAATATTAAAAATTAAAACGAAAACTACAGCAGCCCAAGCACATAGAGGTTGCATCTCATTTATCATATCATATAGAGAATTGTACCGAGTTCCCCCCCCCCCCCCCGGTTATAAGTTATTTCCGGGTGATAACGCTTTCTTTTCGGACCGTCAGCTTGAACAGTTTACACACTAAGTTACCCCCGCCTTAGTCAGGTCTTCAAGGCCACGGATATATACATACGTCACACACACACATGTATATACACACATACCACGGCATAGAAACTGTGCATAAATAAATAGACACTTATCAAAAACATAAATTGCCGCGGGGTTTCAAGTCACTGGAGCACATCGAGAAAACATATTTTACATCTTTCCAGTTCCTTTTATTGTTGAACTTGTAAAGTGCCGAAATTGTAATATATATAATTACGTATGCATTACTACGAAGTAAAGAACTTCTCTGAACCGCAACTGGTTACGGCCTTGTTACGGAGTTTTGCAGTGATTTCTTCGAAAATATTTTTTTTATTGCTACCTAATACTTATATCAAAATTTCGCTGCACAGTTTTGACACTTTTATGTTAAAATTTGTAGCTGAATTTTTTTGTAGAATTATACTGAACGATTTTTTTAGATTTCGTTACCCAAAGTACCACGTTTTTCGTCGTGAAAATAAGCAAAATTAAGGAAATTATTTTTTTGCTGGCGAATGGTACATTATTTTTAAAAAACGCGTCCACAGTATTGTGCACCGTGTGATTGCACATTGACACAAATTTTTTCAAAACGTTAGGTTACAAAATATTTGAGTTATTGGCACCAGTCTAAAAAAAAAACTCGGGAACAAGCCCTTAAAGAGATATCAAGGATTAAATGGAAGCACATTTAATTTTCTTTTTACCTCTCTGCAGGTACAATTTCGGAAAACCCTTAAATTAATTTTTTTTATTGTTTACGTAAAAATCAAACTGACGCAGAAAGGACCTCGATACCTAAACTTGAAGCGATATCAAGGAATCACTGGAAAATTATCTTACGATTTTTCATTCCCTTGATTTTACAATTCCGAGAAACCCTGAAATTAAGTAGCATGAATTTCTTGTTAGCATCATTATGACATAAAAACTCTCCGACATCTCAACAGGTTTAAGAGGTAGTCTATCACGATTCGTTGAAAACACATTTCAACGTTCCCCCCTTAAATTTTCGACTTCAGAATAATCCTATCTTAGTCTTTAGCCACGTTATATAAGTAACACCTGTGTTTAATGTCATGCTTCTGCACCTACTGAATTAAGCTGAGCGTTGTCTGTTAGTCATTCAGTGTTAAGAATTTTGTTAAGTAGATTTAAAATTTTTAATATGTAAAAAATACTTCTTCATTTGAATATCGGTACGATGGACAAAGAAATGAACATACTCGACATTTATTGGCACTAAGATATTCAGGGACTAACTTTGCATAAACCGCTTAATCTGACTCTTATATTTCATCAAATGTTATGATTAAATACTTGTTAAATTTTTTTCTAAGGTATATTTTGGACCTTCCTCTTCTGCTTGATATGCAGGTTGGTTTATCCTGTCAATTTAATTAAATTTTATGTTGTAAGGAAATAATATTGATTTGTAGACTATAATTATAAATACAGAATCCTGATACGAAACAGTTATAGCTGGCTAGCATAGTTTTCTTAACGGTGCGTAAGATCAAAATTTGAATTTTACACTGCCATGCAAATAATTAAAACCAGTTACTTATTTAAACAAATTAATTCACAGTGAAATAACATGACATGAGCTACGTAATCGAATATTAGAGAAACTCGTGGTGAACAACTTTTGTATTTATAAAAAAAAATAACTTGAATTTGCAACTTTTCACTTGTACTTCTGCGATTTATTTTTGAAGATTAAAAATATTAAGTTGTGGGTTTTTAAACGTTAGGTTACGTAGGATATGGCATCTTGTTTCATTTGAGTAAGTCACTTGATTTTCGCTATTCACAAGGTAGGCTAACATGACAATTTTAACTTTTACGTGCCATTATGGAAACACTTAACGAGCTAAAAAAGTTTCGTAAAAAGTAAACTGTACTCACAAATACCGTGTACAAAACTAACAGCTTTCGTGAAAATGAAACATCATGATTTTGTCGCTCTTGAACTCCCTTAACGCCAACTGTCATACGAGTAAAAATAATAAAATAAACAAATAAACCTAAATAACACGTGAACCATTATTCTTCGTCACATACGCACACTTCATATCAGACATACGCTTGTGTTTATATTGTGATAAGTCTATTTAATTAGTCTACTGACTAATGGACGGCGGTACCTACGTCTTTGAAAACCTGCTTGATAATTTTTGCCAATCATAGAAAAACAATCAATTAAATCATTGTATCGATTTGAAAGGAACACGTTTGCTATGACTTAAATGTAGCAATTTTATATCATTGTTCCTGTATTCTAAAATCAGCGTTAGGCTCATAGGCATAAATAGAATGAACATTTGGTGAGGGCACAGTTTTGTGAATACAGCTAAATTCAAGCTACACCTACCTGTAATCAGTAACGTAGTCAGAATTTGTAAATTTCAAACGGGAATGAATGGCTATCCTGGGAATATTACAAAGGATCTACAAGAGGCGGGTCCGGGGGACCTCCGGCCCGGAAAAATTTCGGATTTCAAGGTGCAAAATAGTGTTATTTTAGCAGTTTTTATCATAGCTAAACATTGAATATTTTACTGGTAACAATATCACAAATTATTAAACATTAAATTATTTATAATTTTTAAGACCTTGGTTGGTTTAAAAAAAATATATAAAATTGTTGACATTTTAAATTTTTCATTTTAAAATTCTGCATTTTTTATTAATTACAAAAATATTTATCATTACGACTGAGCCCTTTTGAAGACCACTTTGCAAGAAAAAGGATTTAAAATGTTTTTACTATGATAAATTTTAATTTTTGAACATGGCCTAATGTTTTGTTACTTAGGCAATTTGTTTATATTAAATAGTGTTAAGAGCATACAAATTGTAAGCTCAGATGCTATAATGTACCAAACGTATTTTATTAAATGCTCGGAAATGCAAGTGTTAATTCATAAATTAATCGTAAACATAGGTATTGCTATACATAACGTATTATTTATTGTATTCATTTGTTATGTTTAGTTAGTCAGACGCACATGTTATTTGGGGTAAAAGGAAATAATTCGTAAGTTTCAGAGGGGAAAAAAATGGCCTTGGTTCACTACGGCACCAGAACCTCCAACTACGAGAAAGTAAAAATGTAGCATCGGTTACAAAAGTGTTCACTCTACCCTGGACCGCCTATACCGACATCCAGGATGTGTCCCGATCAGCTGGTGAAGATGACCTGCGAGACTTCTATTCATGTCCTGTGCGCACTATTGATTCGCCAGTTATTCTAGCTTCTGCCGTCGCGCGGGATATATCCGCACAGGAGCTGAGTGATATGGTCGTCCTAGATACGTCTTGCAAGCGTCCTCTCACCCTTACGTCCGCCCTCAGAATAACCGACGAAGGCCACCAGAGACACTGATTTTTGGTGAAAACGATTTTGTACCATTGCTTCAACTGTTTATGTGCAAATCTGCATCTCCGCTCAGCAGTTATTCGCAGCACGGCTTTGAGTAGAGGCGTCGCTAATTTGATTGTGCCAACCAGAATAATATTGAACTGTATTTCTTGGCAGTATGTAATCAAAGGTGTCAAGTTTCTTGTACGTTTCACGCCAACCTCTAAGTTTACGAAAATCTGTAAACGGTGTCCTGGGGTGGTTGCTGAAATCTGCAACCTGCCCTTACCTGAAGAGATCCAAGAACATCGAAACACGAGTACGTCTTTCTTATCCTTGGACAGCCCTGCGGTTAGGATAAGAATTGGGATTTTTTCAATTGCTATATTCCCACCGTAGCGAGTGATGTATTGAGCGAAGCTTACACGTCATAAATATGTACTCTTGAACATGACAGATACCAGCTGTTGGTCTCCGACTGACTCCCACCTCTAACGGGGGTGGTTTCCAAGGTTGAGTTACCTGATACGGCCAGGAGATCGGTAAATCGCTGGTCTTCCTGTCTCGTATTGAAATGTCATGTTCGTTTCGACTTCTGTAACGGTTCTTCGTCTCATAGTCTCACCAGGGGTGCAATTTAGCTACATTGGGGATACAGCAATAGGAAAAATCCCAATTCTTTTCCTAACCGTAAGGTCATCCAAGGATAATAATGACGTTCTCGTGTTTAGATTATCTTCAGGTAAGGGCATGTTGCAGATTTCAGCAGCCACGTTACGACATGGTTTACAGATTTTCGTAAACTTAGGAGGTTGCTGTGAAACGTACAAAAAATCTGACACCTTTCAGAATAATGTTACTGTGACATCACACGTCTGTGATTGGCTGATAGAACACCAAGACACTGAGAGTTAAAATATCCAATCACTGGCAATGAAGCATAGCTACAGGTGTGCACATAAACATTGCAACAAGGTGGTGCAAACTCTTTACACCAAAGAAACAGTGCCTCTAACAATTATCCTTGCGGTGTTTCTTCTAGGCGCATATTGACGTATACCCCTTTATCAAGGCAGACCTATGACTTCGCGTGTAATGCCGGTTGTGTATGCCTAGGTGTTGTTGGTAGTTGTAATTTCTGAACAGTTCTTGCAGTTGATGTACATGAAAATCTTAAACATGTTTTCGAAACTACACCGTTCCGAACGAATTTCGCTCATTCGCCCAAAAAAAAAAAGAAAAAAACTAAACTTAACTATTGTGAAATGAAAACGCACCAGAATGTCGAAGTCACTATTACTTATTGTTGTCAAATGTATTGCATGTATAACTGAATATTATCGAATTTATTTTATGTTAATCCTATAATCCTACTGGTTTGGTATTATTATATACTTTCCTATTAATTTGTTCAATTGTAGCTTTTGAGCGACTTAAAAAATTTGCTCGCCATGGTGAGTGTCGGACTATATGGTTCCGAATTTCAAGTCGTTGCATTGTTTTCATTGTTTAAAAAGGTGTTTTTTTGAAAACTTTAGTTTTTATGTAACGGCGTGTTTCAGGTTTTGTTTCCGCGAGACATCTACTGACGTCACCAAATTTGCAATGTAACTGGTATGACTCCAAACTGTTAGTATGTTAGACTATTATACTTGCTGATATAATATAAGATGGTGCTGAACAACGATTTGTTGGGTGTACTAACATTACTCTTAAGTATTTTGAGTTATTAAACGTATCGTCGTTGGTAAGTTAGCCCCTAATTTTGCACTTTTTTTTTTTTTAACTTTTAAAATGTTGAAATATTAGACATATTTTAATCTGACAAGTACTACTTTTATTATTTTTCAGCGGAAAAACACTAATGAAATATTAAGACAAATAATACAGTTCACATTATGATAGCCAGAAAGTAATTCAAAACTGTTTCCCTAGTAAAAATGCTTCACTGTAAAATGTTATCCAGCGCGTTGAGAGTTAATTTGAACCTAATGTAAATTTAGCAGTAGTATTTATATTTCATTAAATATCAAGAATTGGAAAAATATTACAGGAACCACTGTGGTATAACACGAGATACTAGTACATGCGAACCCTAATTTTTTTACAGAAACTTTTTTTACATACACCAACAATTTTTTAACGTCTCAGTAAGTGTCATCTTTTTTCTGGTAACTTATTTGTCAAGCAAATTATTAAATAATAACAAATATAAATTTGGTTGGGTGTATTTATATTTTGACACATTCTTTATTGATCGTAGCCATTAAAAACGGCAATTGTAATTTCACACAATCATCAGACTAAATATACTGGGTTAATCAGGTCATCGTAAATTATTTGGTTTAATAAAAGCTTATAAAATATGAAATTAACTAATTTAAATTTAATTGTTTAAACGCAGTTAATAAATTCATTATTTACTATCATGTAGTGAAATAGGAATGTAAAGTATATTTTCTGTATAGCATTTTACCCATTATATTCAATTAATGAACATTTAAAATATATATTTATATTGACGTACATTTGTTGCCAGCTATCATCACACACAATAAACACAGGCGATCCTTAATCAACTTTAAAACCACTACAGCTCTGATGTTCACGAAAGTATAATTAAAAAGTATAATCAACTAATGAAAATTAAAAAAAAAAAAAATTCGAGCACTAGTAGCTGTTAATAATTACTCTGCTACAAATGGAACAAATTAATTAGTCCCACAACTTCCAGGAGAGACTGCACCTTCATTGCTTTACTTGCACCAATACTAGTCGTTCATTGGCTGACGCAACAAGCAGATGCCACTTAAAGCTTACAGTCAGGTTACATACCTATGATCCGTTTTATTTTCCTGGAAAGTATTTTATTCTGTAAAGATCATCTGGTTTGTGCCATCAAATTGATGGTCGAATTACTGTAGTACGGAGTTGTACGACTTCGTTAACTTACGACCGCAACCTGCTGTGCGGCGTAAATGTATTTCAGGGTTTAAAGAAATAAGTATTCTTTAAACTAATCAGTGTTCTTTCAGTGTTGTATTTTCAAAAGTAAACCACATTTAAGACGTGTGCGGAGTGTCACACAAATAAACAAATACATCGTATGAAGAGAATACCAGAGTTTATGCCCTGGAAGATAACATGAACTATGGCCCTACAATGGAGAAGCGCCGGAACGAGGAAGATGGGGAAACGGGAGATCCCCGAGAAAACCCGCCGACAAGCAGCATCGTCCGGCACGACTGCCACATGCATAACTTCGAGGATCGACCCTGCTGGGACACAGAATACTTACGAACACAGAAGTGAAATAGCCGGTAGAATGGCAAACTCAGTTACACACGCCAGCAAAATGACTTCGTTGGCCAACAACATGGCGGAATGGCCATCCGCCAATCAGCGTAACGCAGTTGCCCTGCTAGCCGACAGCCAGGCCAATAGGAAACCAGTCTTAACATTCAGTTGTAAACGTCGCATATTATAAACAGTCTTTGGGAGTCCTCCTACATTGACATAAACGGTATTTTGGGATTGCGTACTTAAAAAAGAACAAACAGTACGTACGCGGAATTCAGAGACGGCAGTGTATTGAACTTATGCGCAAATACTTTTCACAAGTAAAATTAAATGTCCATCAGCTAAGCCATAGAGTATTATATCAATAATGAATGTTAGTAAAAACTTATTAACGTTCAATAAATCAGATTTTAAAGTTAATTTTACGAAACCAAAATAATCTACGTTAAACACCTTAAGAAATATTACAACAGAAAATAAGTAAGTAAATTCATTGATTGCACATAAGCTGGTTAAACCCATATTTTTATTACTTTTTGGGTATTAAATACTGTAAACTAAAAATTATTCCGATTTCGTCGCATTACAATACCATTCTAGAAATTTCACTCAGAATTCTTACGTTTCAATGAAGTATTTTTGAAATTTTTATAATGTGTAGTAATACATGTTTGCATTGTGTCGCCAATTATGGTTCGTGAATTTGTCTTGACAGGCATGGTTCATGTATTTTAGGGTTGGAATTTTGGAATTCACCTCGCAATGTTTTTATTCATTTATTAGATTTTCGAATGTCACTAACTTGCGAAAATAATATTTAGCGTAGGTTATCAAAATTATTCCAAAATATTTCATAAAAAATTCAATTAAATTGATTATGTGCCACTAAGTTCAATCGTGCAGATGTGGCCTGTGTGGAGTTGCACGTGTGTTGTATTTTTTGTAGGCATGAATGCTACAGGGTTAACTTGACTAAATGGTATTTCATTAATAATTAAACAAGAATTTTCGTATGAGTGAATGAGCATTAACTCATTAAGGCATTTTTACTGTGTATTTTTTTTTAACCTTTTGCAATTAAATCAGCTTTGTAGCTGATCTTATGTTATCATTATAATTTTAAATATAGTAACTAATATATGAGCGGCTGAGATTCAAAGTGGCGTAAGTTAGCATAAATAGTTTCCATCTTAAACAATTGTTTCTATTCACATGCAAAATGCAGTAAATTCTTGCAATACTCAAATGGAATTCAGAAATTAAGTTAACAGTGAAATAGTTGTTATAGAATATTCTTTTTGAAAAATGTGAATAATATTAATAAAAACGGCACTACCAAATATTTGTGACTTAGACTACTACAAATCTCAGACACTCATATATATATACACACACACATACACTGACACCCAATATAAGTGTAAGAGAACGCACAATGCCTTAACTTTGTCATATATTTAAATAAAGTCGTTATTATTGTAGCCCTATGTCAATAACATGTTGAACGAAGACAGCTATGTAGGTAGTGGAGTAGCCTCATTTGGTTAGCGTGTCAACGTCGCCCTTGGCGTTCCCTCGCTCAGAGCCCTGTGACTCCAGGCGACGTCAGCAGCTAGGCTTGGCAAGTCACTGCGCCGCGGCAGAGAGATGTAGGGGAGGCAGCAGCAGGCTGACCGGGCGATACTGAAGGAAGGATGGGACTAGCCATCAGCTACGTCAGAAAGCTTTCTGCTGTCAGGAGGCCATTCTCTGTCTGTCTCTGTCTCTCTGTGAGTGGCGTCTGGCCTCCTACTGGCGGGTCAGGTGAGGGGCTTGATGGCCTGCAAGGAGGAGAGAAACCAAACACACAATCGATTATCTGGCAAGGGCGGGATGAAGGCAACCGGGCGGAAGAACAGAGTAGATCTCCGTATTGCTTCAGTAACTTCTGACAACTCTGAGAGAGTCATGTCACGCTAAATACTACTGTATATCACTTCGTTAGCGTCGCTGTCAGTTTAATGCCTCTATGATTTGTGCAAAAGTCAAGTTCAGTCTCAATACACGAAAAAGGTAAAAATTAAATATGCACGTCTCTTTTCGAGCATTTTAAAAATATTTCATTTTTCAACAGTAAAATAAAAAAAATAAAAAATTGTGATTACGTTTCTTTGTCCATTCAAATTTCGTAGAAGTAATGATATCAGTAGTGATATAGGCTGTTAACTATAAACTGAACACTAGTTAATTGTAATTAACTAAAATTATGTTTTATAGGCCCAACATGTTCACTTTTGAGATTATTGAAATGTTTATACTGATGTTTAGTTACATGGAAGACTTTATGTTAAAAATAGTAAAGATAACTGGAAAACGGCCGAAAAAAACTTTATAAAGTGCTCATTCTATCGTGAACGGGCTACAATAACATTAAAAGTGATCAATTACTGAAATAAATAAATAAAACAAAATCTAAAACTATCAAAAACAATAAAGCTTTGAAAATCTAAAATGGCGCAAGAAGATGCTAAGGATAATTAATAACCGTTCAAGGAACAAATTTTGTAAAAAAATTTTTACGTCCGCAGTCTGCCCCTAGCCCCGTGTTGGTTCCCCCTTCCTCCAAACCAGAGACGCACAGACATACACACACAAATACATATACATTCATTCCTACACACACACACACACACACACACACACACACATATATATATATATATATATATATATGTGTGTGTGTGTGTGTGGATACATGCATACACATATACACGATTACTGCTTAGTTGACCTTTTTAGTTATAAAATTAACCAAAGATGTCCATTCCGCTGTGTGTTCAGTACGATTTGCGTTATTTTGTGACAGATATTACGTAATGTAAACAATTAATCCCCTTAAAATTGTGGTAACTCACTCGAAACTCTCCTGCGCAGCCTGAGTGTTTACCTCGAGGGATGGCCTGGAATAAGGTCCAGCAGTAGAGAAGCGCCTGAATGTGAAAGTGTGAGGAAAATGGGAGATCACTGAGAAAAACCACCGACCACCTCCGGGGATCGAACACGGATCGTCGCTGGGAGGGGGGGGGGGTGGAATAGTGGTCTGACCATATTTATTTATTTGACTCCTTGCGAGGTCTCCACGTCGACAACGAGCAAAGGCCCCCTTTTTTTCTTTACAACTTTATTATTGGAAAGTTCTCCATTTTTTGTTGGCTTTGTAGTTTATAATTTGTACGGTGACTTTGCGAGGGAGTGAATTTAAATATCACCTCCCCGGCCGGGAGTCGAACACGGGACCTTTGGCCCAGCAGCCACGAGTGCCAACCACTGGGCCACCCCGGCCCAAAACCTTTGGTCACAATTTAAAATGGAAGCTCTAATCATTTTAAAGTGAAACAACTTACACACTTGTGACGAAATTGGTTCTTATACATAGTCTAGTAACTAACATTCATGTTGCTAATTGATATTACCATATACCAGTCCTACACGGAGGTCGTAACTACCTCTACTCGCAAGGAAGCACTCGATATATCGAGCAATGATTTCACAGTAAAATCTCCCTGAACAGGGATAAGTTTTCCTTAAATGTGCAGAAATTAATAATTATAATTATATTATAATTGCATTTGTATTAAACACTACCATAGTGTGACACATAAAAAAGTAGTTTACAGTTGTATAAAGAAAATATATTGCATAGTTTTAGTGTAAGCACTGTTGATTTCGTAACGTACTTTCTTCCTCTTCATGCAAATAATAAACACTATCCGAATCAAAGGATAAAATTGTTAAAATTGTTTTCACTTAAAGCAAAATGACAGAGCTAGTTCAGGATGAGCTTGTTACACAGAGAAAAGTTTTAATTTTTTGTTTAGCCGTAAAACTATTCCAGTTTTGTCAATTAAAAAAGTGCAAAGTTATTCTTGTAGCAATTATAAACCTACGTGTATTTTCACGGAAAATTATTATATTTGTGAGACGATTATATATTCTGTGACTGTATAAACAAAAATGATGTAAAATTTCAAATTAAACCTGCTCTTATGTAAACTATGAATTCATACATATTTTGCGTTTGTAGGAAATGTAATTTATATTTTTATGTCTTAAAGTTCAGCGGTGTTTTGCACAAATGTAAGCGAGATGGAGGACCGGTGAAACACACGCGCCATATTCGCAAGGATTCGATTCCTGTTTCTGGACATCCTGATTTTGTGTTTTCGGGATTCACCGAAATCACTCAAAACGAATGCTGTAATAGTTTCTTAAATTGGCCCTGGGACGTGACTACGAGCTTATCGTAATGCGATAAATTATTGAATGGTATGTTGGAACACACTTGCACAGTACTTGTTTGAGCGCCACGATTTTATTGAAATTCGATAAGAATATATAGGTTATATCAGTTTACCGTTGCTTCTATCGAAACAGTGCGACAAAAATGAGTTCTTAATTAACTCCCTGGAAGATTAGTGAAGGGTTATATGTCGTGAGTTACAGATAATAATTATAGATGCTAAGTTAGAGGTGATATGTATAGGCATTTGGCTACGCGTGATATATTTTATGTGATACTAGCAGTCTGCCGCGGCTTTGCTCGCGAGTATTGTTCATAACTGATCATATTTACTTTAATTGAAAAACCTCTCTGTACACCAGATTGGTACTTCAGTCATCAAGTGTTAGAATGTACAAGCGGCTAGTTGAACTAATTCTGCAGCAGGATAAGTAGCTATAGCTGTCCACGCGAAAAGCAGTCTTTAATTTGTCCCTGCCACTAACAGCGACTTCACTTGGGCATTATTTACAGCACTGCAAAGTTGACGTTGTGGGGTAGATACAGACTCTTAAATGTAAGAGGTTAATCGAATAAAAAACATCTGATATACCCAGTGCGCAAACATTGGGGGCGGTGCCCTCAATTGAAATAATATAAGTGAGCTGAAGTTGTCGAGGAATCTAATTGGAAAGAGAACTGCATAATCCATTTTACTCCTCTTAGACTACTATAAGCAAATTACACTAATTAAATTTGCCTTGAAGTTTTTGTGTATCAGAACATTCGCACGCAGCTTGTATCGGCATGCGAGCCCAGAACTACCCACAACTGCGTCACGTAACGTCGAAATAATTAATGAAAACAAATTTAATTTAAATAATAAAATATTCATGTCCTGGGCTTATAGAAGTTGTACAACACCGCGTCTCGACGGGTTACAGTAGAGTGAAATTCCTGTGTAATTTACTTCTCGCTGGTCGTAATTGCTTTTCGGATAGTTTGCTTTGAAAGTTAACGAACTTAGTTTTATTCCTAATTATCCAGTTATCTTATAAAGTAAAAAACTTGTATATAATTTTTTACATAATTACGTAAGCATCACTGTGACGTGAACAACACCTCAATACTTCTGCTGGTTAAATAGATATCATGGGTTGATGGATAAAAAAATTTTGTGCTTTCTCATCCTTTTGGGTGTCGAATTTCGAAATATTCAAATTTCACATCTTAGACATTGACGTGTAAACCATGACGGTAGCCTGTTTATTCGAATTAAAATCGATCATTCATTAATAAACACATGTGACCCCTGCACAGTACTGAGAGTTCGAATTTCTAAAAATCTAAAAACCATTTTGCAATTATTACTGTAATCATCCTCCTGATGCAAAGATTAACTATATATCTCGACGGATTCGATAGATATCGAGGATTAATCGAAAACACGTTATAGGTCTTTTCACCCCATAAGACAGCGGATTTCGAATTACGTTTTAGAATACTTTATTGGAGTTTCGTGGACGTGAAAAATACGACAATAGTCCGCTAGACTCAAGATGTATTAACGATTAAAAGAAAACACATTTCATCACTTTTCACCTCTTTAGGTCGCCAATTTCTAAAATTTGAGAAATTACTTTCCAGGTATTTGAGTAAGCATCAATTGTAAACAAAAATCACGTCGCTATATACAAATAATCAATGTGGTCGATATATATCGAGCGTGAATCGAGAACACTTTTTACCATTTCTTAACCTCTTTGGGGCCGAATTCGAAAAATATATTTATACGGTATTTAGATAATTACACAGGCATCTATCTAAAGTAAGGTGCACTTCGATATCTCGATTGGTTCGATAGATATAGAGAAATAATCGAAAACACATTTAATGTATTTTCACCCTTCAAAATTATCAAATTTCGAAAGTCTTTGAGTCCTACATTAATCATTTGTTCACATAACCAATTGAAGTAGAAATCACGACTATACCAATTGTGTTGTAGTGGTATGTACAATTCATAAAAAACACATTTTGCCCCTTTTTACTGCTTAGGGGTCGAATTCCAAAAAATTATATAACTACTTTTTTGGGTATTTACGTAAGGAACCAACTCAATCCCGAAGTATTCGATATATATATATATATATAGACAGTTAATCGGAAACACAGTTATGGTCTTTTCACCCCCTTAAATGTAAAATTTTAAAAATCCTTAAATTGGCTAATATGCATTTTTACGTGTGTCCTATTAAATTAAAAATCAAGATGTTAGGCCGTCGGGTTCGAGCTCTATCGACGTTCCTTCGGAAATACGTTTTACCCCTTTTCACCCTCTTAGAGGTGGAATTTCGAAAAATCTTTTCTTAGTGCTCGTCTACGACCTGAGGGGAACACACACTAAAAATTTCACGATTCTAAGTTCAGTGGTTTGGGCTGCAGTTTGTTATGCCAGTCAGTCAGTCAATCAGTCAGTCAATGTTCAATTTTATGTGTAGAGATATCATAGGTGATATGTCATATATGCTAGGTTATAGGGGATAGGTTATAGGAGGTAGGTAATAGGTAAAAAGTGATAGGACAGGAGATAGGTAGCAGGTGATATGAGATAGGAAATTGGTGTTAAGTTATAGGTAATACGTGATTTTCGACAGATTATAGGTGATAGGATATAAATGAATGGCTTTAGTCGATAAATTATAGTTACTAGGTTATAAGTCTCTGTGGTTCTCTGCCAAAACCTTTAGGCTAGAGATTGTTGTGTAACGGTAATATAATTCTGCAATGAGAAGGAAATTCTCGTTTTAAATCATCGCATCATTGTATGCTACTAGCGATTGGTTAATTCTGAAATATAGAACCTCAAAACATTAGGCAAAGTTTTTATTTTCGTTCTGTCTCTCCTTACAAATGCTTCATGAATGCAGCTGCAGTTACCAGTGTGGTTGTCAGGACATTAACTTCAAGAAGGTAACCACAGTTGCAATTCTAACTGACACCACTTGTAGTTTAACACATTTTCGGTTGTCAACTCACCAATTCTCTTAATGCAGACACTGGCCTCGTGTGTTGCTTCAGCAATGTGATTGATAATTTAAGATAAATTGTAATGCAGTATTGAGTTCACTGTACTTGCTCGTGTGTTACAGGGTCCACAGCTCAGTGCGATGAGGCGGAGGCAGGACCTGGGACCAGAGCTGTGAGCCCAGCATGGAAATGAAGCTGAGTCCTCCATTACTGCTTCTTGCGACAGTTGTCTGGATGTCGGAGATGGTGCAGGACATGAACCATACCATACAAGGTTTCAGCTTCTCCTCACAGATTACCCAGTTCGACCCGCAAAGTACGAGTGATCCGTTTCTTAATAATACTGAAAGAAAACCAACCCAAAGTCATCTGGAATTTTTAGTACCGCTTAAAACAAACAACACTCATTCCTCGAAACTAAGTAATAACCGTATATTGCCAGTCGAAAACGATGCTCCTTTTAGTGTAAGTAGAAACGTGGATTCATTTAAATTTACACAGCAAGAATACAATGCCAGTATATCAGAAAATTCTCCAGGAAAGACACTAGTTACGTCGGAAGAAAGAATGGGGATCGTGACACCTTATAGTGCAGACGAACTTCAGGTACGCTATACGATAATTGGTGGGGACCAGGAAGGATTCTTCAAAGCTGAGGAAAGACAGGTAGGTGACTTCTGTTTCCTCAGCATCCGCACGAGAACAGGGAATATGGATGTGCTCAACAGGGAACGGAAAGACCAATACGTCCTTGAAGTTCGTGCTTCTGGAGTTCTGAGTCGCAATGTGGCAGTTCTTGAGGCAGATGCGCGTGTCGTGGTGTCAGTATTGGACACAAATGACCTGAATCCTCTTTTCTATCCTACTGAGTACGAAAGTTTAGTGCCTGAGGACACCTCTCCTCACAAGAGCATTCTCAGAGTGTCTGCAGAAGATGCTGATTTGGGTAGGAATGGTGAGATTTATTACAGTACCTTGCAGTCCACGGACCAGTTCTCTATTCACCCAGTGAGTGGCGTTTTGACCCTTACACGGCCTCTAAGGTATGATGAGCAAGCCTTTTATGAGCTAAAGATTATAGCGCAAGACAGAGGAATAGGACAGAGGCCACGGTTAGCAAAACCAAGTACAGCAAAGGTCAAGATTCGTGTAAAGCAGGTTAACTTGCATTCTCCCAAGATACACATTACTTATCTACCAGAAATTATGGAACCCTCAGCAACTAGAATCTACGCAATTGTGAAAGTTGTGGACAATGACAAAGGGGAACACGGTGAAATAAAAAGTCTTGACATTATTGATGGTGACCCTAATGGTCATTTCAGAATAAAACAGACACAAGAAAACAAAGTACAAGGAGAATATATAGTAGAAGTTCGTCACATATTGGACAGAGAATTCGCACCTCAAAGTTACAACTTGACTTTAAAAGCGATTGATAAAGGAACTCCTCCCAGAGCAACCTATCAGTCTTTTCCCGTGAATATAGTTGAATTCAATGATAATGGGCCCATATTCGAACGTGAAATATATGAAGTCAATGTACCGGAGACAGCACCTATTAATACACCTGTGATCAGACTGAAAGCTGCAGATTCGAACAAGGGCAAAAATTCTCACGTTTTCTTACATATTGTCGGAGGAAATGAAGGCGAGGAGTTCCACATTAATCCCGATACAGGCATGCTGTACACGTCTGTGAAGCTGGACGCAGAAGAAAAGTCATTCTACACACTCACTGTGTCAGCGATTGACCAGGGTAACTCTGGCACTAGGAAACAGTCTTCGGCCAAAGTGAAGATAAGTGTTGTAGATGCCAATGACAATGATCCCGTTTTCGACACAACCGAAGCTACGGTTTGGGTAAATGAGAATGAACCTGCTGGGACATCGGTGACAAAAGTAACAGCAAGGGACAGAGACTCGCTCGATAATGCTTACATATCATACAGCATAGCGAATTTGAACCAAGTACCCTTTGAAATCGAGCATTTCTCGGGAATTGTTCGCACGACATTTGTGCTGGATTACGAATCCATGAAAAGAGATTATATCCTTCGAATCAGGGCATCAGACTGGGGAGTACCATATCGCCGACAGACAGAGATGCAGCTAAGGGTAAGTTTGAAGGACGTAAATGATAACAGGCCCCAGTTTGAGAAGACCGACTGTGAGGGGCACTTGTCTCGTTACACTGCCATTGGTACAGAGATAATTACCCTGTCGGCAATAGACTTCGACTCGGGCAACATTATTAGCTATCAGATAGAATCAGGCAATGAAGATGGTTGTTTTACACTGGAATCTACCTCGGGTGTGCTAACTGTATCGTGTGACCTTTCTGATGTTAAGGTGTCAGAAAGGGAGTTGAATATAACTGCCATGGATGGCACACATTTCTCGGATGTCATGCGGGTCCTTATACACTTGGTGAATTCCAAGAGGAACAGTTCTCCATCTTGGCTGTTGAGCAGTGACGCTGGAACATTTCGTTGCCACGACACTGATGTGGCTGTTCGCCTGACAAAGCTATTGGCCTCGGCCCAGAGTAACAACATGCCTGAATGGCAGGAAGAGTTCGCCATGATGCCCAGCAGGTATGGTGAGAATCTGCACACCCCGCAATTCGTAGACTTTCCGGCCGAGATTCGTGTCAACGAATCAGCTGTCCTCGGTACCACAGTTGTCACTATACAAGCTATGGATCGCGATCTTGGTTACAACGGGGATCTTGTATTTGGTATTTCAGGAGGAGATCCGGATTCTGTATTTTTTCTTGAACCACGAAGTGGAGAATTGAAGGTCGCGGGAAATCTCGATAGGGAAACTGAACCAGAATACTCTCTGAACATAAGTGTGTACGACCTAGGCCTGCCACAAAAGTCAACCTCGCGGTACTTGATGGTGACAGTGCTCGATGTGAACGACAACCCTCCAAAGATTGACAGGTCAGTGGCTAGCTTCCGAGTAAGCGAGAGTGCAGGCAATGGCACCACCGTATTCCAGTTGAACGCATCTGACGCGGATCTCGGGGAAAACGGGAGAGTTCTTTACTCCGTGATGACCCCGACTGAGGACTTTGTTGTGGACGAGGTGTCTGGGATGCTGTATGTTTCCTCGTCGTTGGATCGGGAGAGGCAAGAAGTGTACGAGTTGACTTTGAGGGCGTCCGACAGTAGCAGTGAGCCGCTACACGAGGACATGAGCATACGGATCACGGTGGACGACGTGAACGACAACGCACCGACATTCACGCTGAGCTCGCACACTGTGAAGGTGCACGAAGACCTGCCGCTGGGTAGTGTCGTCGCAGTGATGGACGCTGTGGATCCGGACCTCGGTCAGGGCGGCCAGGTGAGGTACTCGCTCGCCGACGGGGACAGGTTGTTCGCGGTCGACGCGCTCTCTGGGGTGGTGCGGACGGCTGGACCTCTGGACTTCGAGCGACGTCAGGTTCACGGTGTGACGGTGCGCGCCTCTGACATGGGGTCACCGCCCCTCGTCGCCGAGGCCACGCTCGTAGTCGAGGTGGTTGACGTCGACGAGAATTTCCACGCGCCTATGTTCGAGGACTTTGTCGCCATGGCGTCGGTGAGGGAGAACCAACCTTCTGGGACACTCGTGACGATTGTCCGGGCCATCGACGCAGACACGGCTGATGATGATTCGCGCGTGAGTTACTCCATCACGGGTGGAGATGGCCTGGGACTCTTCTCAGTTGACAATGAAGGTAAGGGCGACTTTGATTTCAATCTCAGCTTGGTAGGATAATTTAACTAGGCTACATGAACTGCCGGCAGTGTCTAAATGAAGATGTATTGCGCAATATATTGTGGAGGACATAGTACCAGATGTGCTAACAATATAAATTCTCACTTATAATTTTTTTTTAGTTTTAAATCTGGCTTGGTTTTTCTATTCTCATGAACCTTGTTATGCATTTTAGTCAACAGAGGCAATCGTCTACGGTTAATTAAATCCAAGAGGCAGTGGAATGATTTACATCAAGCTTCAAAATCAATACAAACATAGTATATTACATGGCAGTTTTTTATATTCGCTCTCATTCATGCTGAAAAAAAAAAGTTCCAAATATTATAATTTGGTATTTCGTCGTACGCCTCTTTATTTATTTAATTATTTAATTATCCATACTGCATTTAAAGAAGGTCACCATTAATGTGGTATGAAGAATTAATAGGTAGGTAGCATTCAATTCAATTATTTAAAAAATAGTTTTTCTTTCTGTGCTAAAGTGTGTTTATTTGTTATTTGCATATGTGTGTATAAATGCATACATATATACATGTACATACACACATTTTCATTGTAAAATATATATACTAAGTACGATATTCTTTACTTCGTTATTCTTCGGTCTCCCATTACTGTTATTGTTACTATTATTACTACGCTTAAACGATAATAGCATTAACATGAGTTAACAATAAAAACATTAACGTGGTTTAATATGGTTTAGCAATAGTAGCATTAACTTTCAATACTTCCCTCAGAACTATAATTCATTTAAGAAAGATAGAAATTCTGAACTCACATCTCTTATGCGAGGAGGTGGAGTTTTACCAGCACTTAATAAATTATTTTATGTTTTCTTTTGGTCACGATTTAACAGGTCCTAATGTTGAGGACGTCTGAGTCTAAATAAGAGTTACTTCTGCATACATAATTCTTATTGGAAATATTTGTGTACGTCGAATTACATTTTCAGAAATACTTGAATTTTCCTGAGCGTAAATTAACATCAAACAATTATTGTGGGTGATTTTAATGTAAATGACATAAATTGGGAACATAAACACGTCCAGAATGTATCCTATTATTATTTTAAAGTAAGAGGTCAATGCCTACTCAGTTTCACTGCAATGAAATGTGAAGATCCTTTGGTACGTGAAGACGGGTTTCATCCCTCGTTAACCTGTTATTTTGCACTGAAATTTCCGACTAAGTCTACTGCAACAATAGCTGTATAACAATGGATTATTACAAGGGTTATTACCAGTCTCTGAATTCTTATCCGCAGATACCAACTGGAATACGATAATCGAATAGATGAAATAAAAAAGTAATTAAACGTCCGGCAGCGGAGGTGCAGAGAACAGAAGAACAGGGGTGTCAAGCACCATATGTCTGGCCAAGGGTAAGATGGGCCGGTGTGAATATTCACAGGACTCAGACCAACGCATTGATGCAAGACGGCAAATGGAGTGAGTGAAGAGGTTTTGGTCAGCGCTTTAGATCGAGGTCTTTAGCGCTGGTGAGGGGTAATAGGATGTGAGTATGGAGCAGCGCCGGAATGAATGGCCGGGGGAAACGGGAGATCCCCGAGAAAACCCGCCGACCAGCGGCATCGTCCGGCACGATTCCCACATGCGAAAATCCTGGGACCGACCCCGCCGGGAAATGGAACCCGGATCGCCTTGGTGTGAGGCGAGAGGTCTGACCACTCGGCCACCGCGGCATCTACGGCAAATGGAGAAGGGACGTGATGATGAAGTGTGAGCTTGGTCTCGAGGAAGTGTTTCCACATCTAGCCTACTTCCGTCCGCGCAAACAAACCCCCTTACTTCCTTCCTCGTAGGAAACCTGTGTAGCTGGTTTATAAAATAACATCTCCGCTGAGGGGTTCCGGGTAGTTCGTGTGGGTCTGAGGATGGAAGGTGGTAAGGGTAGAATGGTGGGAGTACGAGGTAAACAATGCTGGGAATTTCTTCCGCTTGTTCACTAAAGCTAGAGTCCTGTGGACCAGTGCAACATATCAAGTATCATGAACATTTCTACAAAATTGATAGCTGCTGAAGATGAGTACATATAAGGACACTAACTACATGTTTCTTATAGAATTTTGCTGCTATAAGAATTTTATTTCGGGACTTTTTTTTTTCTATTTAGTTCATGATTTTGCTACAATTTTACTGGCTGAACTGAAATGACACGTAATTTCTCTGTAATCTTGGTGACACATTATGAACATTTCGACAGCAAATTGTCGCGGTTTTCAAATAACAGCGGATTTTTCCGGGTCGCAAGACTAACTTACAACAATTTTATTGAGTGAGAAAAATTTTATCTTCTCTTTCAGAACTATGACTTTACTGAAAACGTAGAAAATGGTAACATATATGCTTACTGAAAATTATCCACAATATCGACTGCTTATCTACAGTTAGAGTTAGACCAAACATTTTGCACGCACATAAGGTACTCTGCAAAAGAAGGAATAGCCAAAGGCCAAATGAGTAGTAGGGCATAAAACAATAATAATACAAAGACTCATAGAGACCCGCACTCACGCACACACATATAAATAAAAATGTATTTATATATGTACATTATATATATATATATATATATATATATATATATATATATATATATATATATAACATATTAGGTAACAGGCACGCGGTGCTGATATTTCACAGCTCTCTTAAACTTTAACGTCTGACACCAGAATAAATCTTATATTGCTAATAATTTCATGTTCAAAGCTTTACAAGTGTTTTCTTAACAAGGCGTGTATAATCGCAAGAATTAAAAAGTAAACTGTATTCTTCGCGGCGAACATATATTTTTTTAATTTTGACTACTTCGGAGCAATCTTGTGGCAAATAATCGTCTTTAAATTATATAGTATTGTAACGAAAAAATGTGCGTATTAAAATAAACCAGCAAAAATGTAACGGCAAGTTCAGTTGATATTTATTTAAGAGGCCGCGTCAATGTTTCAGGCGCATGTATGCAACCCGCAATAACTCCATATAAATCAAGGTTAATATTACCTTCGCTATAGCAACACAAGTATTACACATATCAACATTATCTTAGCGTTTCATCAAAGGCACAGTCGTTCTTATTTTCGCCGCGTTCTGCAAAGTTAGTATAACAAACGGTTACATTTAAAACCTAATACAAAAAAAGTTTTGTAATATCTATTGTCTACCGTTCTTTATACTTGACTTCAGCGAACTCAGTGAATATAATAATGACTGTATCTTTCATAAAACGCAAAGATAATGTTGATATGTGCAATACTTGTGCTGCTATAGCGATGGTAATATTAGCCTTGATTTATATGGGGTTAATGCGGGTTGCATACATGCGCCTAAAACACTGGAACGGCCTCTTAATATACGCAAAAAAGTATATGCTTTACTACAAAGAATATAATGCTATCATCAGACAATAATTGTTCTTTTTAAAGAATAACGGTATCTAAACCAACTTAACGTTTTAAAGCGTTTCTTGAGCTCCTCTTCTGTAGTTTGGGGTGTTCTGCGACGAGGTCGTTAGTATTGAAGTCTCTCGCTCCAATGACGTCATACAGACGATTCGCCGTCGAACCTTCCGCCCGTGCAAGCCCTTCATGCCAGGAACCCCGGGTAGCGCGTCATACAATCGTTCGACGCGAGTTGAAAAGAGGAATATCGCATTTTCTCCTCACGTATATACGCCTGTAGCTGCGAGCCACGCTACGTGTTTGCAAAAATAAAAAGCGTATATTCAGGAACGTAAGAGCTATCGCGTTCAGACACGTGCACACGAGCAAAAGAGTTTGATATCTTTCGTCGAAGCAAATATGTGTATAAATGTACTGCATATATATATATATGTATATATATGCATATATATATATATATATATATATATATATATATATATATATCAGGCAGAAACAGCGACAGAAAAAAATTTTTTTTGCAGATTAATAAAAACCTTAATTGTAGTTTTCACTCAACTTTACCAAGTTACTGATTCGTGGATACTTCTGTGCGGTAAGCCGGTTTTATACTCGATAGAGTATATATATACATACATATATACACTAGTTGCCCCGACAAACGTTGTTTTGTCACATAAATAACTTATTGTAAGTGTGTAAGGATGTGGTATATAAGTGGAAGAGGGCTTACAGTAAATAAATTAATAAATAATAACAATAGAGCAGCGACATCTGGTAGGGATAGACTGGTACCTCTCTTCTTAGATTATGGCTTAGCTGTAGGTACACTTAGGAAGGTAGTCATGGCCCCAATTATCACTTACACAGTTATCGACCGGGTTCTAAAATTATTAAATTAAAAATATTTACTTAACAATAGCACTTAGGAGTACAAAAATTATATAAAAACCTATTCGCAGACCTACCGAATGTACGTATATACAAAATTTCATTGGAATCTGTTAAGCCGTTTCGGAGGAGTATGGAAACAAACACTGTGACACGAGAATTTTATATATTACATGTATGTATATCATACATGCATACGTACGTACATACATACATACATACATACATACATACATACATACATACATACATACATACATACATACATACATACATACATACATACATACATACATACATGATGTCGGGAAACAAACTCATAATAAACGCACCACGCTAATCCTCGGCTAAATTAGAGACGAATATGTTGGTGTGCAAACTGTTGTACGATATAACATTATCTTATATGCACAGTGTGGTAACATAGGGCTGACCTTAGTCCCCCCTTGCACTCCTCTGGTGTTACTTATCTCGCTAATACTGTTATGATGTGCATATTATGGGTTCATATTAAAATTCTGAGCAGTCAAAACGTGATTCTGTGTTTATTGACGTAACATACAGGAAATAATACCTGGTGGTGGAGCGCAAGAGGGCACTGTCTCCGTCAGAGTTGCCACATTGCGCACGTAAAATGTAATCGTATACAATTTTGCCAGTTACATTTTCATCTCCAATTTATTCCAGGATTCGCATGGTGTTGAGCTTATTTTAGTTTATTTTTGGACATCACGTGTGTACTGGATGTGGAACTCAAAACAACTTTAGTAACAATTATCAGGTAGTGTGCTCCGTGACTTTTTCATATGCCCCCAAGACGTAAAAGGACCAACACCACGGTGTTTACAAGGTATAGATGAACATATATGACATGCCATAAACCCCAACAATGAGATGTCTTCAAGTTCATTTTAATATTACTAAGAATGTGCATTGTTTTCCTATTCTAACTTGTAAGTTACTATCATTGTTGTGGAAGATTTAGTTATGTACAAGTTTTACTATATCTTTAATATATATATATATATATATATATATATATATATATATGTCAGTTATATTGAATTTCACTCAAAAATGATTGTTTCTCTAGCATGTGTGCACACACACACGCAAAATATTTAACAATATTAATTTCGTACACTCTTTCACACAGGCAGAATTACTGCCTATCACAGAATTAACTTTATTTATCAGTTTGTATATGCGTCTGGGTACTATCTGCACAGATACCAGGGAATTTTGATTGATGTAATGTGTGTGCTTCTGTGATGTTTGACTGTGAACACATAATCCTCCACCAGTGTTAGAGAGAAACAACCATTTCTTAGTGAAATTCAATGTAACTTACATTATTTAAAGATATGGCACAAATTGTACATAACTAAATCTTCAACAACAATGATAGTAACTCAAATACTAGTCAAGAAAAACCATCCACATTCCTATTAATATTAAAAATGAACTTGAAGGTATCTTATTGTTGGCTTTATGGCATGTCATACACGTTGATAAATACCTTCTAAAAAGCTGTAGTGTGTGGTCCTTTTACGTTTGGGGGGCACATGAAAAAGTAATGGAAAATTGTTACCAAATATGTTTTTGAGTTTCACATCCAGTAATTTTTATCTTCCTGATCATTACTATAGGTGATAAATTTCGTAGTATTTATGCCAATATGCGATTTCATGCCACATCGCCTCCTCAGCATTGATCAACTCAGTTATAAAAAACTACAGTAGTGAAAACATTTCATGACGTGCGTACACAACAAAAACACAAGTTAGTACGGAGAGAAATTTAATTAGAATCTACACAAAACGTTGTAACTGCAGCAATTAAAACATATTCTGTACAAACCCTTTATTGTAGTATACTCACAAACTCTTAAAAGAGGAAAATTTCATGTTTTAGGCTACAAAAAGTAATTGAGGAAACCACCTTTCGGGAGTGAAAATGCGGGAAGGTTTCCCCATTACCAGTCAGACAAAACTAGCATCGTGAAGTCATTTTTTGGAATAATTCTAGCAGATAATTTTAATCCTGTTGATGAGCAGTATGGATACTTGCATGTTCTTGGTTCAGATTAGCGGGACAGAGTTCGCATTCTCTGATGCCTACCTTGTTTGTAATTATGGAGGCATATCGGGTGAACGCTGTCTGCGTCATATGCTGAATTCAATCTCGTTGATCATATAATCGTGTTCTTTGAAATAATGCATACAGTTGTCCATAATATGAACTCTGTATTCACCTCATCACTGAAAAACAAAACATACGCTTTACTAGCTCGTGCTTTACCTGTGACTAAGGCCGCGATTACACGACGACCTGAAGTAGATAACCGAAAGATGTTTTGTCTGCCATTTTTAAACACGTTCAGTGTATAGCTGCCGAAGTGAACACGTTCGCGTGGTTACATGGTACTCGATTGTCGCAGTCAAAATCGATTGTGTTTTGTTACGACAGTATATTGTTTTGAGGTTATGTGTGGTTTAACCGTTTAAGCCGGAGTTACAATTATCCGTCTCGTCCGTCAGTCGACCGTCCGTCCGTCAGTCACGTGACCTTCAGCCAATCAGAAGCTTCCAATATTTCTATCCGTCCGTCCGCCGAAAGCTTGACAAGCTTTAACTTTTGACGGACGACGGATGAAATAACAGCCTTCTAAAGATGGCGGTGATCGTTACAACGGCTGAATTTTAATAGAAGGCTGTGAGGTTCGTTTTATTTTACAATTTTTCTTGCTTATTGCTGCACATTCATGACTTTAAATTATGACTGAGATAATTTTGGCATACGGAAAACATTAAAATACTTAGATAAACTATTTTATTTATATAATGATTACTCAAATTAAAACTCAAATAATTTTATTAGTAAATATTATGCTCGCAAAATTTATGTTTGATGAAAAAAAGCTGTTGTGCGTACTAGCAGCCTTCGACTAATAAATAAATCCGTAAAAATAAGTAAACTGTTGAGGGGAAAATTTTTATATCTCACAGAAATTTTCTGTTTGTGCATTGGTAGCATTGCATACGGAAGGAATAACGACGGACGGATGACGGATTGTTGTAAATCGCTAGCTTTGCAGACGGTCCGTCGACTTGCGAATTAGTGCGGACGGACGGACGACTGACGGAAGCGACGGATTATTGTAACTCCGGCTTTAACCAGTGTACAAAATGTAAACAGAGGAAAGTAGCTGGAGACACGTAAAGTTACGTTTGTCTGTAAAACGAACATGATTACTTAACATTTTCAAAGCTCTACTTAATCCGTTCCAGAGCTTGTAACACACTCATAAGTTGGCGCAATGTGTTATGTGGTGACAAATCTTCGTAACACAAAACATTTAAACCACTATTACACTTTATGGAACGTGGCAAGGATTTTCGAAAAGTTAATTTTACCGCGAACGACCACGTGCCTGCTTCATGCATACAAGAGTACTGGACATGGCATACATTCTTTTCCCGTTGCAAATATATTGAAGGGCTCATATTTTAATATGAAACTATTTTTACTTATACGTAACCAACAAAACATTTTAATAACTTAGTTTCCGCTGCTGCAACATAACACGGGGTTATCAGCCATCTTGTGCGCAATGCTTGTTGGTGTTCAGCGAGCCAATCACAGCAAGGCATAGATATCGTTGTTTAGTTAAAGAAACTTTACAACCTGATCAGTTTGAATAGGAAGCAGCAACGATATGAACTACTTCAGGCACCGTGTGACCACACGTACGGCTGAGCAAGTTTAATTTAAACTAGTTCCGAGGCCCGTGTAACCGCGGCCTAAATAAGATACTTGCCTGTTTTCTGATTTTGGGAGTATTATTTTCTTCTAAGCCACAACCACGTAATTAAATAAATTTTAGTTAGTAGCCTAGTAATCTAAAATCACTCATTTTTCTGTCTAGTAAAATTCCTTCTTTGAAGTAAAAATATTTTAATATAACTGTTCGATGGTTTTTAGATGTTTGTTTCAATTTGGGATAATTGTACCATTAACAGAGAAGACTTGAGGGATCGTGACCTGGGACGTCAAGTTCTTATCACCAGATATATGTAGGGCCATCAGAATAGTTCCCATACCTACAAATACATCACTAAATCGGTGGTTTGTTACTAGTTTCTGGAGTGATAACGAGTTTTTGCTCTCTCTCTGTCTCTCTCCAGATCCTGAAACAATGATGATCAATCTGAAACTCTTCTGAGAAGAACGCGTTGCGCTACCATATAACTGACCAGTGTTGATGTTAACGACTTTACTACAAGTGTGATATGAATCTGAAGGACGCCTGGCACAATGATGGTTCATGCTGTATCTCGGTTTTCTCATGTATCTCCAGTTTCACCAGCAAAATGAATCTACACCATCGGAGACATTAGCTATATATTTTTGAAGGTTGGGGTTATGACTTTTTCTGAAAAATAATTTTTTTAGCATGCTATTAAATTACTTCAAGATTCGGTAACAACGAGTCACGAGATTGTAGTTATTGATACAAGTTATTGATACATAGCCCAGAAAGTATGAATTTCACATGGAAAATTATTAGACTTTGCAACAAACAACACAAAAACATTAAAAAATTCAAAATTATTAAGGGGATGTGTGCCTCCTCCCGTCTCCTTCTCTCTCAACTAACGATGCCAATGTATACTGATATCGCTATTTGAGGCCAATGGTATTACGATTGCTGCCTGACAGTAGATGAAACTTCTCTATTGCTAATTTTGTACCATACGCACTATACTGCTCAAGCCGTATATCACGAATTATTTACCAAAAGTGAACTAACAAGGATTTAGGATCGTGTGGCGAATGGAGGCGTCAGTAAGGAAGGGAGGGAACCCAGGTCGAAACACCATTAATTTTCTCCCTCAAAAGCACGGAACAAATTCCCACCTGGGATCGTGTGAAGCGAACCTTGCAGAGTGACCGTGTAACGCGGGTCGTGGCTGGACGCCAAGAAGAGCGGTCATCCTGGCTGGACAAGATCCAGTCCTCATTCCTCATCCTTGCCCCGGGCTGCTCCTGCCCTCATGTCATCCTGGGCGGCAGGACACTTCATATTTCATGCTCGTCTAGGCGCGCGAGTCCTCCAGCTAGCATGTCCCTCGAGACTGTTGGGGAATGTGCTGCTGACGGAGAGGCAGTATCTCAGTCTGAAGGCCTATTTACAACACACTCCTTCCTCTCTCCACTTCTTTCTTCTCTTCGTCCTCCTTCAGAGAGGGGACTTAAAATGATGGAGTTCAATTACTGGAAACACTCGAGAGAGAGTGTGCTGATGTAAAAATAAAATGCGACACCGGTGTAATATACAGAATGATCCTGAACTTCAGGTAAAACGCTGTGAGGTGATAGAAAACGTTACACGAGCAATGTCGTACAGTAACTCGTAAGGAAGATTTCCACCTTAAAAAATCGGAAATGAAAATTTTTTTAACTGAAAAAAAAAATCTACCCTACTGGAGATTCATGTAAAATTCTGTGAATAACTATACAACTTCGCGTAGACCTTAAAATTCTGCACAATTATGCAGTACTAACATTCCCTATGTGGAGAGAAAAAAGGTGGTATGTTTTTATCCAACCATGTTGTGTCTAACACTTGGGAATTTTTATTATTTTCAAAGAATTAATACTCATACTAAATGAACAATATACTTGGTTGCCTTCCAAACATGCAACCCGCGTTACAAGGCTGGTCGTACTACATATGGTTTCCGTAAAGAAACATCATCATTGGCAGATTTTCTCATTAATCTGTAGTAGGTTTTTTTTATTATTTTCAGTTAAAACCATTTGAAATATAGATTTTTAAGGGCGGGTTTCTCCCTAATGAGTTACTGTACTACATTGTTCGTATAATGTTTTTATACCTTCTTTTGATAGGGAACCACTACACAGTGCATGTACCAGTCATTCAAGAAATAACCAGTGTTTATCACGAGCAACGAAGTTTCATATCAGAGACGTTAACTAACTGCTACGGTAGTATTTTTCACGAAATCACCATTACCAATTCAACCCGAAAACCTGTAGTAAAATCATCAATTCAATGTCCATGCAGCAAGACAATCTTGTCATTATATAATGCATAGGGACTTGAGCGAAATTCTGACCCTCTTGCTGACTTTTTATTTTGAAAAATAACAACTGGTAAATTGTTAAATTTTAAAATTTCTGAATAAACACATATTTCATGACTTACGTTTGGATCCTCAGAAGTATTTTAAGTAACATTTTTCGTTACATTGCGGCAAAGTTAGCAGTCAGGGACTATATTCAAACGCAGCTCCAGTAAAGGCATGCATTTTGTTCTCCGTGCTTGTGAATTTGTACTGAGAGTCCTCCGTCGTTCCTGTAATGTTGTTCTTGACATCAAATAAAAAACTTGTTCTTTACAAGAATGAAAACCATGTATTACAGTCGGTTGGGCGCCGACCTGCAATGCAAGGGATACCGGGTTCTGATCCCAGCGAGGTACCAAAGATTCGTGTAGTGCCGTTTGTACACTTGAATTACTGAGTCAGGAAAAAAATAAAAGCTCTTACACGAATACCAGTCCGTCTTTCAGGATTCGAATCTAGAACCCTTCGCACTGTAGTTTGAATAATGAGCAACATTTGGCATTGTGACCTTATTCCCGTATGGAAATAACATATTTTTGTTGCTACTATTAATTCTGCTAAAGGTTAAGGAGATTAATGTAGTTATGATATTTGAATAAATATGCAGTGGGATTGTGTTACACATTGAAGTATTTTGTTTGATAGTCATAATTGCTAGTGAATGTTACTGAGTCACAGAAAACTCACACTTAGATAAAAAGACTAAGCACGAGAAAATTAGCACCAAAACGACAAGAAATATAGCAAAGAAGACAGCAATGGCTATATTCAGCTTAAATAGGAATAATTCCGAAATAGATATAAAGTCGATATATTACAACAAAATGGAAAGTATATAATAAAAAAATAGTGCTTTAACGGCTCTGTTTTTCAGTAATAATTTTAAATCAAGCAATTTTCTGTTAACTGACGTAGCTAACGTAAATTATTTAATCATTTTATAGCTTACTTACAGACTCCAACACAACTAACGGTGAAAACTATTCCTCGTAAAACTCGTCCTTAAGAAATTCAATTATCTTAGCTCGTAGTAGAAATAACCTAACTACGGTCCACAGAAATGTCATGCAATTTTTCTCGGTCGGAAACTAAGGGACTAAGTAATTTTCAGCAAAGAGTATTTCTACTTAGTTTTCACCATGGAATCTTGTGACATAGTCCGTATACACAAATTACTTGCCATAATAAATATTAAAAACTCTGAAGTTACACAGTAAGGTTGTAAAATTACAAACACTGGATACTTGTAACCACTGCAAAATAATAATACGATTAATAATAATTATATATGTTTTTTATATAAATTTGTGGTAAAGTTAAGGCAGTGCCGCTCTTTATCTTCCGTGTAACCACATAAATATATCAAATCGTAATAATTAACAAAAATAAATAAAATACCAGGATTTGTTTCTCGTCGTAGGTTTGTACGCTGACTGAGCTTTGCCACGAGAGGCCTGCCTCTGCTGCAGAATAAACCAGTGGAATTTCCGGTACTGTGCTGTTTATATGGCATGCCCCAGGGGACTGCGAGCCAATAGCTGCCCACGACAACAAAATTATCGGGAAAAGCGCAACCCAGTCCAGAACATAACTGGCCTTCAACAAACAAGCAACCAATAACCAATATACAGGGTGTGTCAGGTGATACGTGGATATGATCAGTGCAAGTGAATCTGATATAAAACCTAGGTAGAAAAACAGGGGTAGCAAAAACTCGGCATGCCCTTTGTTTACGGGAAATATGAAACGGCACAGCAAACATCCCACGCTGAATTCCTGCTCGCTCGTATTTTGGACCTATCTCGTAAAATAACGGCCTGATGATTTCTTGGCAAAAGTAATGCAGTGCGTATCTATGAATAACTTTACCCACGTTTCCACTTCCTTGTTTTTAATTTTTTTTAAATTTAAAGTAAATAGTTTTGTACATTAGGATCCTGATGATTTTTTACCGAAGAGTATCTTCTGTTTAGTTTGGATCACTTGTTCACACAGTATGAGTCCATATCCTGCGTAACAGCGACCTGTAAGTTCACAAGAATATTAAGTTTCCGCCGATGCGAATTTACACTTTAGGCTTTGTATCGAGAAGACACGTTCGTATACGGTGTTGAAAAATATTTTAACATTGTAAGAGCTGTACAAGGAAATAAGAGAAGGTTAGTACAGACAACGATTTTTACTGAGTGAAGCTTATTGGCTGATGTTCATTTATAATAAGTTGGTCCTTGTTCCGTAGACATTTATACTCTCCTGACAAGTAATATTCCGCACTTTGAAATAGGAATTTCTAGTACTTGGAAGGCAGGGGAGTTTAATTCTTCAACTACTGAAAATTTAAAATTTATAAATAACTGAATGATTTGAAAGCGTACATATTTCCAAGCCATACGTGTAATAGGTACGCTTTTCTCCTAGGGCCTATTCCTATTTAAATTATTATGTTTTTTTTTTTTTTCGTATTCATTGCAGTGGGGCTGCGTTCAGAAATATGTTAATTTTACTTTTTATCTCTTTTAAATTAGTACCTAAGGAAAAATCAAAACGAAATTTAGAGCACCCGTAACTATTCGAATAGTATACTAGAGAGAAGAAGATTTTATTTAAAAATATCAGTTTTTGCCCTGCCTAGTTTATCACTGGATTACTATTTGTTTACCTTTGTTTACACCGTGGATAGGCCTATCGCAACGCTAGTTGCAAAATAAAACGTTTATAGTCGGACTTTTTTATACAACAATATGCCAACTGTTACATGTATATTATAACTTATTCCTCATCTTTGAATCAGTTACACAAAACGAAGTTTAGTTCGAGTATATTCTGTTGTTGTAAATATTGTCTTTCAATCTGAAAAAGTTTTAGCATATTTTAATGATACCTTACAATTCGCGCCTATCCTACTGAACCACAACCCCGTGTAATTGTGCGGCTATAAAGAATGCAGCTGAAAGGGAACAGGAATAAACTACACAGGATGGTGGTAGACAGTAAAATTGCCGCTTGTTTGAGAATTAAATCGACTGCAAAGGTTAGCGTGCAGCTAGAAAATAACGCAAATTTAGGTCTCTGTAAATCACTCGCATTTTTATCTCAGACTAATGAAAACATTCTTGTTACAAATGCAGGTAGGCCTAACTGACCATTTTCTCGAGAGCTGTAGTTTCTGGCTGCCACAGCTGCTGAAATTTTTCTTTCTTCTGCAAACTTTGACATACGCAAACATTTCGGAGGATGTACTGTCATAACGTAAATATTTTGTTTACTAGACGCTCGGCAGAATGTTAAAGTTCGGAAAAATGTATGTCCATACAGTAAAAAAAATCTAAAAATGAACTATCTACGGTGAAGTTACAATTGACAATTTAGTAGACATAAAATAAATTAGCTTATATTGCACACTGTCAAAAATTTAGTATGTGACTACCTTTCTTGACACAGATACCTAAATACTAAACGACTAATTATGTTATTATTTTGTATTAACCAACTAATAAAAGTGCCATTTTTAAAAAAAGATGAAATAGAGACAATACAAATTCGTGGGTTCATCGACCTGTTGACCAGCTTCCAAAGATACCTGTGTACTCAAGAAGACATTGGCTACTCGCTGACACAGTGATATCACAGTATTGAGTCTGCATTTAGTTGCCATCTTATCATTGGCTGAGCACCGTCCAGGAGGTGTCAGATAAGTCAATGACCTCTCGCGAAAGTGACACTGAGATAAAAAATGTATATCTAACGTATATATAAACTCTATATGTATATATACTACGAAGACTTCAATATGTAGTGTCAATGTGTTTTATGTTCAGGGTAGTGTAGATGTGTAGATGGTGACACTTAAGGGCGCGATCTACCGCAATTTCCATCATCATTATTTTATTTTTTATTTGTACGGTATATTTTTTTCTTATTTTTGACACAAAATGTGAATAAATTTGGTTCTTATGAAATTTTTTTTCTCTCATAGTTTTCGCGTAATGGCTGGCTAAAGTCATATTTTGCATGTTTCCGTTTTAAAGACTACACTAAAACCAACTGATATACCAAACTCAAAAAAATCACAGTGGATAAAGATAATGCTGGCTACAATGACATGCTCATAAAATTAAAGAATAAAAATTATTTGAATTTTAAAAAAATGCTGAACCTGAAAATGAAAAAAGTAAAAAGATCTATGTATATTTTTTTCAATACAAATAATTTTTATTCGTTAATTTTATGAGCATGTCATTGTAATGAGCATGTAATATGTTGCAATTCGGGTGACAAAGTAAAGTTCTGGTATTTCACTTATCTGGCCAAAATGGCTTATCTCGGCGTCCTCTTCGTTCTTGAAGTTCACTAATAAATATCTGTTTATGGTTCCTACCGCTCGACTCTCTTCTTACATGGTTGGCGAACCTGAAATATATACTTTCTTTTGGTGGCACTACCTCGTATCATACCTTTAGTATGGGCCCAAACTAAAACTATTTACGTAGGGCGTAAAATACTACGTCGCCATTCATTCAAAGAAGCCACCAAAAAGTCACTGTAGTTTACATAAAAATAAGGACTACAAAGTCGTACTCTCCAATCCTTAATTAAAGTATCGAAAATGTGTTAAGTATTGTAAGTAAACAAAAATATAGTGAAATTATTACTCAAATAGTTATTAAATAACAATAACCAATTAAACATGATTACATTATCTGTAATTACAATTCTAGATAAAACCATTTAATTTAAGTTTGTGACTCGTTCTCGGCATAGAATCGACATGTTGTCATATTAATTAAATTGCGTCGGGGCTTGTAAAAATACGGTAAACTATTACAAATACTCTTAAAACTCACCATTTAGCATAAAATTAAGTTTTTAGTGGTTAAAATATATTTCTGTGACTTTTAAAACAAGTTAAATTTACCGTTAATACAATTAAAATAAAAATTAATATAAAGGTTAGAACTCATATGTCACAAAACAAACTTACTATTGTTTGAATTCCAGATTGTGCCAAAAATGAAAAGTGAATTTTACAGATTCTGACAGCAAAAACACTTTCATTGCCACAACAAAAATTATATCTCCTGCTAAGTACCTTGCCGCATAGGTATTTTGCGAGACAGAACAAGAAAACAAGTAATAAGGGTGGCTTGGAAGATGTTAAATAGCAGGGCTTGGCTCCTCAACGGAAGCAAAGTCACTGGACATGAGACTTGTGAATCAGAGATCCACGAACGTAAAGGAAGCGGCCATGGCCTGTTTTAAAAATAGCATAATATACTTTAGGAAACTATATGGAGTTGGAATCGGTGGTTGGGGTACATCAGGGACCAGCGCGGCAGTGAGGGTTGAAGATAAATATGTGATAAGTGTGCGACGACGAGAGTATACGAAAAAAAGAGATATATTGGATGTAAGTAGTGTGTGTTATGATAGCGGTTACAAAATAATAGCATAGGTATTGAAGTGGGTTATCAAAATAAGACATTTTAACTCTTAAATAATTAGTGTTTTTTGAAAACTGATGGGCCATAGAGGGATATTTTAACGTAAGTTATGAATTAAACTAAACATAATAAAAATTAAATATTTATTGCAATTATTGAGTGATGGAATATAAGTAGATAGAGACCTCTGGTTTTCCCTAAAACATTTTTGCACCGGTGTGCACATCGGCAGCCCTGTGTCATGTTTACTTGCAGCTTGACTTAGTGTAGGGGCGCGAGTTATTTGACTGGGCCAATCAGGAGAAGGTACTGGCCAAACAACACGTCTGAGATTAGCGACTAGAAACCCAAGACCCTGTGAGTTAAAAAAAACACCCAATCCTTGACCACTAAGTTAAGTTGCAGATGAACATGTTAGCCATTAATCAAAGTTGGTTCAAACATCATTTTGCGAAAATTAGGGGTCATTTGTAATATATGACATCTTAATTAAAAATTGTTACTTACTTTTAATTAAGAATGCGAAACAACTAAACAATGTAATTGACAGTATCCGGAATAAAACTTATAACTATATATTATTAAAACTTGAAAATCTTTAATGTCCGGGGAAAGAGCAAAATAAAACTCCTCACTTCTCGGAAATAAATTATACCGTTAGAAAATGTATTTGGTAATATTTACATACAAAGGTATAAAAACTATTTGTTTTAATTATTTGTGAGATGGAAGTCATAATTTGTATTTTAAATATCAACCACTAGCTGCTGCCCGAGTCTGGTGTACCCACGTATAAATAAGAATGTTTCCCAGCAAATGAGCTGGCCACATACATTTGCTCGTGTGAGAAACATGGATTTTACAAATTTAGTCCCAAAACCAGCTCACATAATGTCATCACAATCAGGTCAATGTTATAGAAACGCATTCGTTACAAACCAACATACATACATTATTTTCTGTGTATCTCTGTGTACATAAGTAAAATTTCAATATGTATGTATGTATGTATATATGTATATATATATATATATATATATATATATATATATATATATATATATATATATATATATATATATATATATATATATAAA
>PNEQ01060584.1:0-33382 GCA_003012365.1 Medauroidea extradentata | reverse complement strand
ACGATTCTGTGGGTTATGTAAAGATTTACTGTACTAACATTTCTTTGGCGTCAGTAATTGTGAACAATTCACGTTGTTCGAGCAGTACATCTTAAGGAAAAAAAGTATACTCTTATTGCAAGCACCTAGAATGCACAGTTTACCATAAACATGTACCAAACTGTTTGCTGTGAAAATAACACAACGCCTGTATGTAGGCATAAAGCGCTACTTCCACCCAGGAATGACATTGTACTTGCGCCGTGCTGTCAGGAAAATGCAACCTGTGGTACAGTTTTTTAAAAAGCATGTCGTAAATCCTTCCAAGTTCACAAAAATTATGCTTGGTTCAGTTAATTTGGCAACAATTTTGGTGTTGTAGTATATTTTAAAATGCTTTTCTTTTATTTTTCCGGAAAAAGTCTGCGGATTTTATAAACGGCCAATGTCGCAGATTTGTTTTTTAGTAGCCCCTTTATTTTTTGTCGTTCAGTGAAAAAAAAAAAAAATAAGCGTACTGCAATTTTTCAGAATGTACGTAGCTACTTAAATTATGTTATTATTTTCGAATTCATTGATTTTCCTAATAAAAAATAAAATCAACATTTTGTAAAAATGCTGCAAAACAAAATTGGTAGCTAAAATTTACCCAGTCACGCACACTTTATTCAAACTTTACTTGAGTGGGTTATGTAATACTTTTAAACAACTGCACCTAAGGTTGAATTTACCTGACAGCACGGCTCAAGCACAAGGTACATTCCTAGGCGCAAGTGGCGCTGTATGCCTACATGCAGGCGTTGTCTTATTTTCACAGCAACAGTTCGGTACATTTTTCTTGTAAACTGTACATTCTAGGTGCTTGTAACAAGAGTAAATTTTTGTTCCTTAGGATGTACTGCTCGAAAATAGAACGTGAATTTCTCGCAATTACTGAAACTAAAGAAATTGTTACGCGTTATGAGGGTGGCCGCCCCTAATATTTTCATCAAAGAGGGAGGTTTGAATGCTGAATGGTATACAGGTTAAATAACGCAGTATCTCTTTACATAACCTACAGAATTGTTATTTAAGTTATAACAGTTTTTCATGTTTTGTAAAAGGACTATTTTTAATCTCGATTTCTAAGTGATCATATCTTCTTTAATATTTACGTGTCATGACTGTGTTACTTATAATGTCTGCTTACGTTTTCATGAGGAATTACCTCTAGGGGTTTAGGTTGATAATTTCCTTACATAATGTGTGTGTATATATAAGTTGTGTGTGTAGGTGTGTGTGTGTGAAAATACTTGTCAGTAAAAACGAAAAACATGGGGCGCATGACGTAGTTGAAGGGCGCATTAATAGTTACTGTTTAAACAAGTAACAATAGCTGCACTGCAAATCAAATGAACTGCTGTGAGATAATTCTCAGCAACAACTACTCTCTACACATCTTACTATTGTCTATTGCACGCGCCCCACATTTTTTTTAAACTAAACTAATTTTATAGCTACTTAAAATTCACAATCACAAAACTACACGATAATCTGTACGGGGTTAGGAATAAGTTTGATGTTGTGTATCTGTAGTGGGCCAGAACAATTATTTTATACCATATTTATTCCGCATTTAAATGGTTGTATAGTAAACGTATTTAATTATTAATTACTTGCAGCAGGCAATATACGAACTAGCCGAAGTAACATTTTTAACAAAGTCTGGGTGCTTATACACCATGTTCGTGTGTCAAATTTTTTTTTCATTGATTTTTCTTATTTTAACTTGGAAAAGTTGGCAACCCTAGGGCCGAGTGGTCAGTGAAAGAGAGGCACTGCAGCCATGGAGGATGAGTGTGAAAGGAGGTAGGGGGTGAGAAAGAGGGGATGATATTTCGGCTGACTGGGGCGTGTGCTGCGGGTCGCGGTGCGTTAAGGCGGTGCTCGATAATGGGTAGGTGATTAACGGGGGTCGGTGCGCGCGAGAGGAAGCCAACCTCCTTAATTTACGACCCAGAGACGTTCTCGTCAGCAAAAACCTGCTCCCTCAGAAGGAAGCTCCCCTTCCCATGCCTCAGGACTCGTGCAATTTACTTCTCTCTCTTTTTTTTTTTTAAACCGCGGAAATAATAGCAGTGTTACAAAGGACAAAAAAATAAGTTTCTAAAAGTTATATTCGGATTTCAGGGGAAATTTCATCGTGCAGAAAAGACCCCGGGCCTTTCTTTCGCCTTTAAAATTATGCTACCTGAAAACTTAAAGGACGACAAACACAATTACAAAATTAACAGTCTGTTCTCTCTTTTTTTATACTGTCAGCACATGCTTTTTCGAAATAATTTTACATTGTTACACGCCTGAAGAAGGGAACTTTAGTCTCGTTAATGACAACATTAATTAATTGCGACGAAAACTAAACAGTAATTTTTAAACTATATTATTTTTTTAAAAGTTTTAATTCCCATCCGTAAATTTTCAACTTTCCTCCGGAATAAGTACAGAGTAACCAATAAAAATAAATAAAGAAGAATTTTATTTCATGTAGAAGAAAATTTGCACATTTAAATTCCTTTTAATTTTTGTCGCTATGGTTACATATGTGACATTGTATTCTTTGTAGAAGCACTATCTCGTCAAAGAACAACACATTTCACTCAGTTATGTAATCCCTTTCTCTTTACGTTTTTAAATATTCAAAAATTTCGGAGTTCTTAATTTTTTAAATTTATTTATAAGCTCACAAATTGTCACAAAAAGTAAGCAATAACACCCATTTTGAAATCTAGCTGTTTCATTTGGTCTCTCAAACATTTTATAAATGTTATTCTTTGTTTTGTCTGGTTCTCGTAAAACAGGCTAAATGTACAATTGAATACATAAAAACTATTTTACAAAATATAAAGTGGTTAGATGAAAAATATTTGCAGTACAACGTTCTCCACTAAAAAGAAAGGAAAGTGGCCCCAGTCTGTTTCAGTGCCATACTTTCACATCTGTAGTTCTACTTCATTGCCAGTGTTTGGATGTTTTCACTCTCAGTGTCTTGCAGTTATATCCGCGAGTCATATGTCGCAATTAACCTAATTATGATTGGTCCAGTCAAATGAGAAACGACTATGCACAAATTTATCCAGCCAATAGCCATAAAGTAGATGTGCGTGTGTGCACGTAAGGCACTGAAACAATGTGATGCAAAATTCTTTCCGCGAAATGCAGGGGCAGAGGTGCAATGAAAAAAAAAACTGGTGCAATAATTTTTTTGCGAAAACTTCCAGACCCAGCTGATATCACTTGTCTGGTAGTTAACTCTTGTTATCTTCGACGTGTCGCCTGTTTTGATATTCAGTCTAATTATTGTTTGTCTAGGTTGTTCTCGTAGTTCGCTTCCTACCTTGTGGCTATTTTCCATACACCTATTTTTGTCCTTGTTTTGGTTTTGCGCAGTATTTTCTTAACTCACTGTATTCCTCTCCGAGAATTTTATGATATTTGTTATGTATTTGTTGACAACTAATACTCGCCGTTTATTACGTTTAATTGTTAGTTTTATGTGACTCGACAAAATTCGCTCGCAGTGACCTGCGCCCATGAAAACTGTCCGATAGTATTACACACGACATGTTGAAAGATTTTAAAACCTTCGCCACCGCTATGAATGGCGGGAAAGTGGCGGTAGAAGAGAAAATCAAACATTCTTGCGTTATGTTTATTTTAACTGATGAAAGTATGCCATAATTAATTAATTAGTTGAGTTGTATGAGGTACTACAGTTTATTAGTTTCTGACAGGTTATATATTTATGAAGTGGCAACTTTCGCGCCAGCAGAATGGACTGCAAGATACTGTATGCTCTTCTGACTTCTGCTGGTCTCCAGTTTGTGTGGCAGGCCTGGAGGACTTCGTGAACCTATGATATTAAGGGTATGTATTACCACCTCCTGATAAAAGTAGCTGATTACTATCTGCTGGATAGGCTATCAGCTGCTTATAGCCAGCCGTCGTGTATTACGACCTATGGATAGTAACCAGATAGCTATCAGCTAGATATTCGGAGGAACTTGGTTAATTATTTCATATGTTGGTAGTAAAATTGTAACTAACTGTACGCTTTTCAGTTCAAATTAGTTTGATTGGGTTATTAAAGTTTTAGGTATTACAAATTTTCACTGTTTCTCAAATTAACAACAACATTTAAGTGTATTATCGAATAAAATAGATATACAGATCTGGTGCATTTAATTTTACAATTCACGCATCGAACACAATAAAAATAGGTTAAAATTATTACGAAGTTTAAGAAAATTACAACAATTATAAATATAATAGTACAATATAGGTATCTATTTCATATTAAAATGTGTCTTTAATTCACCATTCAGAATTATTCATGAATTACTTAAAAATTGTTAAACAGTGTATTAATATTTGGTTAAAAATCAAAGTAAATAATAACATGCAAGACGGAAGCTGAAATAATAATATAATCACATAACAATATCTCAATGTAAATTACGTTTTTCACAGGCAAAAATGTAATAGGTCTCCATTGTGTAAACTGGAATACTTACCTCAACTTCATGACTCAAAAATAAATATGACGCCATTTTTGCTCCTAATTCTCGTTTAACTTGTGCATAAGAGCCTATCGACAGGTTCAAGTCGCTGATAACTTATTCAGTGGATAGTCTCTCGAAAAAGCGATATCAGAGGGTCGTAATACACTCTTCTGGACTATCTTCTAGATAAGTTTTATTCAAAACTTTATCCGGAGGTGGTAATACAGGCCCTCGGTCAACTGAAAATATCTACTGTCCTGAAATGACGAAGCACAAGGATACGACGGCCCGGAGCCAATAACATCTCTGAGTATGTTCGGGTGGCCATGGGCAGTGGATTCTTGTCTATTGCCAAATAATAACACGAAATTGGCAAGTCACTGGTTATATTGTGGTACTTGTCAGATCAGAAATCTTTAAATTACAGATTTAATAAATTGCTCACTTCGCAGTGAAATATTTCTATTATTTAAAGTGTACATTCTTTAATGGGAGGGAGATTTATTGTTGAACACATGCTTGCTTTCTAGATTGTAATTTAGTGTTTACTAGGGCCTTAAACAGTTCGCGTTTTCTTTGGAAATAAACTATAATTAAATGAAAAAAAAAATAATTTGAGCCCAATTTTGTAACTGGCCCTCGACGCATTTGTCACTTCTTGCAGGAGTCTGAGCCAGTAACAAATAAACAATTAAATGCAGTCCCAATAATGAAGTATCATTGTGTCAAAGGTCAGTCTGCTTGGGTGTATAGACATTCTTGAAGTCTACCCTACCGGGATGTGAACCCGCGAATATTTACAGTCTCTAGGAGTCAAACATATTTTCCTATCATTCATGTGAACTTGTTTAGCTGGTCCGAAATAATAATTTTGTACATGACATTACTAATCTTTAGTGACAGATTATATGATAATCTGAAGTCTGAATGCACGGTTACTATATGAATAATAGAGATGATAGTATATCGCTAACATTTTTGAGCCAACATCTCCTTGAAAACACTGTGGTTTCTTGTGACGCGTATGATTGGGTGATATACGTCTAACACAACGTAGCTGTATGCAGACCAATAATAGGCTTCAAATATTACAACAGCGGGTTTCTTATTGACTCAGTCAAATAGGGCAACAACTCTACGCACAAGTGAAAACCTGTCATATTTTCATAAACTGAACATACGTCGAACCCAGCAAGCAATCAAGTTTTCCCGAGATAAACAACAATCTCTAGAGACACATAACATTCGCGTTGTTTTTAGCCGACAGACTAGAGCAGCTGTACACTCGTTCAATGTCTGTCATTGGCCAAAAACGTTGTCTACAGCGGAGAATGCAACTGTCCTGTAGTTAAAAGTTCCATTGCAGGGTGATTAACCTCCCTTAAATCGGTCATAAACGTAAATAACATCACCTACAATCTCATGGCCAAGGGAATCACACACTGTAAAAAAGTTAGTAATATTACTCATCATATGTATGGTTAGAGTCACGATTTTATGGCGAAAAGATTTTTGCAACATTTAGTTTCGATGCGTCATGTGCACACCTGCAGCTCTGCTGCATCGTCTGTGGTTGGATGATTTTACTCTCACTGGCCTTGGCAAATTATAGACGTACAGACTCACAATAATATTATTATGATTGGTGCAGTCAAATTCGAAACGTGTCTGAGCAAAGATACGCTGCCAATAACCTTGAAACAGAACTGCCGATGTGCATGTGAGTCACTGAAACAAAGTGGGGCAAAAATCTTTTCGCGACAAAATCGTGGCCCTATGTATGGTAATATTCCCCAACCTTGAGAGGGAAATCTGATTTCCGAATACGTGTAGAAATTTCCACAAGGTAGTGTATTCGCCACACAAATCACTCGGGAGTTTCACTCGCGCGTTATGTCAAATTGTCCTAGAGGGCTTGCGCCAATATGTAATGAAAAATTACATTACCAGTTGAGTAAATTTCCTTGATACGTGTTTAGTAATTTTCCCTCACTTGTAGAGGTAATTAATTTCCATTACATGTAGAGTAAATGTACCTAAATTTGTTTACAGTGCAGGTAGTATTCTTGTATCTACAGGCCAGTGAAGTCTTGTCTGTCCTCAAATAATAACGCGAATTTTGCATTTCCCTAATCGTCTCTAATGCTTACATTGGCATAGACACACATTCGAGAAATTTCAGTTAACAGCAAATCTGCAAGTGAATAGCAATGGGTAATGTGAGAAAATTCTCCCGAAAATATTTTTGCACCACTTTGTTTCAATGCCACACGCGCACACCTGCTGTTCTGTTTCGAGGTAAGTGATTTGATTAAATGTTTTAGCTCCCAGCGTATAGGGATTCTACCAACAAATCACAGACGTGTGTGTTGCAGTTAAACCTGCCGTGGTTGTTACAGTCAAATGAACGACGTCTCCGTACAGTTGCACTCTGCTAGGGCTGCAGATGTACACGTAAGGCATTTAAACAAAATTGTGTGAAAATCATTTCTCAAATAATTCTGTGTCCATAATTCATTAGGGAGATAAATATCCGCGATTTATTTTCGGTACAAGCTAGATATCAAACAACAGTTAGTTCGTACCACTTTTATAATTTTCCCCTTACTTATTTGACACCTCGTGGAGGTCTCTGAGCCAATATTAAATAAAGACAAGAAACATTCGCGGTTCACTGACTTCTAGCTTAGCCTCCAAGAATGTATGCGAACTCAAACAGACCGTAGATTTTCATTAGTTGTTGTCCGACACAGTTAAATGGGCCTGCGCTCAGTTAAATTACTATTATTGGCTCAGCTACTTCCACGCAGTACAAAACGAGTCAAGGACCAATTACGCAAGTGACACCAACTTACAGTTGATGGAATTATATTGTGTGCCTAAAAGAAAACTCGAAATTTTCATGCTCCCAATAATAAAGAAGCAGCTAATTGCAGGTCCAATCATGCGGCAGCTATTGTCTTGCTTAGCATACAGATAATCTTTGAGGCTTATGTATTGGCCTGTGTACCCTCGAATTTTTTCCGGTCTGTACGAGTCATGCTAAGTGCGTTATGCTGCACGGTTTTGGGGGCTATTTTGAGAGTAAAGATTTCCGCTTTTTTACACTTTGTACTCGTGCTTTATTTATTGCAGTGTGTTTGGCTAAGGAGCGAGAGAACATGCGATGGTGAAACGCAGACGTGTTTCAAGGGAAGTAACAATAGATCCAATTATGCAATCTGATCACGTGGCATTTATTCGCCTGCAAACAACAACAGGTAAGAGTATTCTCGTGTTGCTGGTGTTCTGATGCTGTTGAGAATACCTGCCTGTACTCGTATAATTGTTCCACTGTCAACGCAGTGTTGTGTAAAGTCGTTGATAGGTACTACTTGCCTTGGAAAACATCCACACATCGCTATTGTGTGTATGACTTTCCTTCTACGTGTCGCAGAGTCTGGCCCTCGTTAGAACAATATCAAGCAGGGGATAGCCCTCTTTATGTTTGCAGCAGGAGGGAAGACAGCTCCTCTGCTTCTCTCTATGACCGGCTAGCTAACTGGCTGCACAGGAAGAACAGACGACGGGAAGGAGGGGAGGGAAGTACAGCACAACTATGCAAATGTTTGCTTTGTGCCGGGTGAAGTGCAGCGAGATTTTCGTGCCTGGTCACTAGCCCCGTGCTGTTGCGGACGTGCCTCGGCCCATTTGACGGAGATTTAATTAACCGCCCGTGCGACCAGACACTTCCACTCCGGTGCCAGACCCTGTGTTGTCCAACTAGACAGCAATACGCCAACTCCGACCTTATTTGCGCCGACACGACGGACATCAAACCCTACTGCTACAGACACGGGAATCTACAGACCTGTGTGCATTAAACCCTCAATTACAAGGTAAAAAAATTTCTAAAAATATGGGTAGAACCACTGATTTTTAGTGAATAGAATTCTGCACCAACGTGTTTACGGCTTGGTTTCAGACGCCATATTGAATTTTATTATTTTTCCCTTTTATGGACTTCTGAGAAGAAAAATGTTAAATCGGTGACTATACCGAAAATTCTATTTACCTTGAGCTACAGTACAAGCATGGTAACAGAGCTAGTAATGTATAGTTAGATTGCAATTTGTCGGACAAATTATGAATACAAAAATTTTTTCCACACACATTGCGGCGTAATTACATGTTAACAACTGAATCGCAAGGTCTGTACTGTAGAGAAATGTAAATAGAATTCGAGATATAATCGCATTTTTTAAAATTTTTCTTCTTAGAATTAAAAAAAAGCGAAAAATAACAAAATTCAATATGGAGACTGATATCGAGCCTTAACTTACGCACATCTGCCTCTTTGCTATGTTGTTATTGGCAGTGTGTGTTTGTGAAGAGGTGTCACTATTTGACTGTGCCAATCAGAACAGTGTTACTGCTACACCTCACGTCTGTGATTTGCGGTTTGCGATCACAGCCCCAAGACGCTGAGCGTTAAATAGAGACTGTTTATACCAACCCCGTGTATGTTTGTTACGGCAGGTTTCCTATTGGCCTGGCTGCTGGATAGCAGGGCAGCCGCCTTACGCTGATTGGCAGTAGGTGTATCCACCATGTTGCTGGCCAGGGTAGCCATCTTTCTAGCATGTGTGATTGAGTTTGCCCTCCTACCGGCTGTTTCACCTCTGTATTCCTAGATATTCTGTGGTGAGATATTGAATGAAGTCGGTGCAAAATTCTTTTCAACAAAAATCAGTGATTCTACGCATGGGAAGTAAATAATCCAGACGTAGTTTGAGACACTTACCATGCTTTAGCTCGTAGTTAGAGCAAATGTTGAGCATTGCTACTTTACTAATTTGGTAACACACCAGTATACATTTGACAATTAATTTTAATTGTATAGGATCACTACATTAGATGTATGGAAAACCATTTCACCATACCTGTTTTAACACGCATATACATATGTGTTATAAATGTACGAATTATTTTTACAATGTAATATTCTCCAGATGCTGCTGCAGCAGGGCTCATCAACAGAATTATTAAAAAAAAAAAAACCTTACAGATAAAGTCTGGGATCTAAATGACCTTTAACTAATGTTATTAAAATAATTTTATACTAAAAAAAATGATATATTGACAAGTATGTAACTCACGTGAGTATACAACTTACTGCTTCGTAGATTTTCTCTATGAATCGTATGAAGCTTCATTTTTTTTTTTAATTACACGTTTGGATTCTGATAGTAGCCAATATTGTACGATCCTTTTATTTTTTTTTAATATTCCCGTTCCATGACAACACCGGTTTTAATGTGCGTTGCGGATTCTGAAGGATATTCGCTTGATATTGTTAAAATGATAATTTCACAAGACGTGTCTCAGATATTCATTTACCAGATTCATGTGCAACATAAATTTAATATGAAGCAATATTGCAATCAATGATCCTGTCCGGAAAAATAATCACATCCATGTGTGTACCAAATAAATAAAATTTAAAAAAATGTGACGCCGTAAATGTCTACGAGCACGAGAAAGTGAAAAATATAATTCTATGGAGTTATCTAAGGTTGGCTGGACTTAAGAATCAGCTTTGACTATAATTAACTACTGGAAAATTTTGAGGGTTCATTGACCTTTATTCTAGTCTGCCAATGAGATCTATGTACTCAAATACACAGCAGCTGTTCATTGGCTGCTCGCTAACACTTGGATATGACACGAGGGCATTTCGCTGCTATTATTGGCTTACCGGGCTTCAAAAAGTGTCAAATAAAGAATGAGCTAATTGCAAAACTAACGCGAATATACAGTTGTTTCAATCTTAGCTTGTGCCAAGAACAAAATACAACTATTTTACTTTTGTATTTATAGATACGAAACATACATTACGTAATTGTACAACTTTCTACTGCATAGCTTTCTCTTTGAAAATTGAAATAATTAATTTTTAATTAACTCATTTGGACTTCGATAATGACATTTCTTGTCAGTTTTTTTTTACGGTATGTCCATTTCGTCATAACTAGAGCCACGATTTTATGGCGAAAAGATTTTTGCACCATTTGGTTTCCATGCCTTATGTTGACATCCGCAACTCTGTTTCATGGCCAGTGATTGTACGTTTTAACTGTCCTATGACTGACAAATCACAGGCGTATTACGTCACAATAGCCTCGTTGTTATTGGTACAGTCGAAAGAGGGACGTGTCTGAGCAAAGACACGCTGCCAATAGCCGTGAGGCAGAACTGCCGAGGTGCACGCGAGACATTGAAACTAAATGTTGCAGAAATCTTTTCGCGACAAAATCATGGCTCTAGTAATAACACCTGTTTCAATCTGAATAGAGTATTTTAACAGGTATTCACTTGAAATTGGCAAAAGCACTACTACACAAGACATGATACAGATTTATGTTTTGTCAAATTTATTTGAAACTCAAATTTAATGTGAATAATATAATATTCAGTAAACCTGTAACAACGAACCCCAGCACTACTTGTCGTAAATAAATTAAATAAACAATATGACGCCTGAAATGTCTACCAACACAATAAAATAAAATAAAAGTACTTCTCTTGACGTTATCTAATGTTGGCGCTTCTTAAAAATCAACGTCGGCGATAATAGATACAGACCGGCATAAATAATTTCTAATTTCATAACAACGTGCAGGGACACGATTTTGCCGCGAAAAGATTTTCGCTCCACTTTGTTGCAGTGTCTTTCGTGCACAGCCGCAGCTGTGCTTCATGGTTATTGCCAGCGTGTCTTTGTTCAGACACTTTTCTAATTTGACTGCACCAATCAGAATAACGTTATTGTAACTCCGTGCGTCTGTAATTTGCCAAGGCAAGTGAGAGTAAAATCATCCAATCACAGACGATGTAGCAGAGCTGCGGATGTGCACATAACGCATTGAAACCTAACGTTGCAAAAATCTTTTCGCCACACAATCGTGGCTCTAACAATGTGTCATGGCTAGAGACACTGGAAAATCGTGAAAATATTTAACATAGTCTGCAATAAACTGTAGTATGTCAATCGTAACACGTGCGAACAGTTTTCTGGCAAATCACACACGTTCTGTGTTAAAACTGTTCAGTTCTAATTGGGCCTGTTGATGAGGGAAACAGTGCTTCATATAAACGACAGCCATATATACATAGCATATTGGAGCCTAGAAAAAAATCAACTTTTCCCGCGGTTTACCAGAGTCTCTAGTCGTGACTCACTTATTCTGATCTGCACAGTCAAGTTAGAGACGCATCAACACAAATACACTCTGCCAATAACTAGGGCTAGGAATATTTCGCGAGTTCAACAACCAACATGCTAGAAACTATTATCCTGTGTATACCGAAGCCCTACCATTTGTCCATTACCTGCTACTCGTTCAGTGAACATACAATAAACAAATAGATGGGGCTTGAGTATGCATAGGACATTGGATCATAGCATGCAGTTCATTGAACTCACGTTTTTTCTAACCTTACCAATAACTATGTAGCAGAGCTGCACATGTGCTCATAAGGCATTGAAACAAAGAGGTGGGGAATTCTTTTCACCGAAAATCAGAGGATCTATTTATTTGCCGATATCTCACCGCAGAAACAGTTTTGAAATCTTGCCTCGCACACCTGCATGGAGGGTCCGCGGTGGCCGAGTGGTCAGACCATTCGCCTCCCACCAAGGCGATCTGGTTTCGATTCCCGGCGGGGTCGGTCCCCGAATTTTCGAACGTGGGAATCGTGCCGCCAATACAGTTGGGTGACTGGCTGGTTTTCTCGAGGATCTCCCGTTTCCCCCGTCCCGTCATTCCGGCACTGCTCCATATTCACATCATGTCACCCTTCGCCAGCGCTAAAGACCGCGATGTTAGGCGCTGACCAAGAAATCTCTCAGTCTCACGTGCATGGATCTAGTACTACGCTATGGTGGGAGGGGTAGGAGTTAGTGGAGAATTGTTGGGAGAGGAAAGTGGTCCGTTGTCATTGTCGCCTGTGAAGCCCCCTCTCTGGCCACGACTCTGCGCCCGGACGACGGACAGCCTTTGTCCCTGATCGAAGGCGATTCAGGCTGCGGTGTTATCACGCGCGGCGGGCATTCAGTCGCCGCTATTATCCCTGCCCACTCTGCCAAAATGGCCGCCATCTCAACGACCTTCCCCCATCCTTACTCCTCGACACAACTGAGTTGATTGCCAGCGACCTGTCGGTCTCACGTCGCCCGTAGACACTGGAAAAATTCTCCCAGTTTCACGGAGTCTCAAAGAAGGATTAAAAAAAAACTATAGGAGACGGTGATAGCCGATCACTGTCTCCCCTCGAAAGTACCTAAAAATATAGTTAGTACTGAAGAGGGCTTCATTCCACTTAAATAGCATTTTTTTAAAATTTGTGTAAATTTAACATACTATTGTGAAAGAATACAATAAATATACCAAGCGAGCCTGGGCTCGAATATGAGGTTTTTTTATTGCTTTGGAAATTCGCCTCCTCTCCTCAAAATTCTTCGCTAGAGCCATGCGTGCCGAAGGCCATTGGTTGACAGTTGTGGTCCGATCATGATCAGTTAATGAACTCTGGCCAATAGGTTTGTAGTCGTGGATAGAGAACCAAAAATCTCACGGGTTCATTTGAGGACAAGATAGTTTTTCAAGACATGTTAGTGTGAGTTACTTTAGAGATTGGGTATCTGTGCATTGAACTTGACCTTGAGGAATGTGAATCAGTAGCAACCCTGCACGGGATAACACACACTGTGGAGAAGCTGCCAAAGAACACGTAGATGAGGATAGAGTGTACACAGGGCTGATGAGTTCAGCCGATTAGTGGCTGAACCCTCGATATGTCCGGTTCTCTAACCATGAAGTGCACATTGGAAATACATATTTTATAAATATCTCAGTGAACCGATTTTAAAGTTAACCAGCCTAACCGAAAAAGGCATTCGATGTAAACAGTATTGAAGAATACTGCAATACGCAGAGACAGGAAAAATTCGAGGTTTCACTGACCTGTAGGCAAGCCTCAAAGAATATTTGTGTACTGAATGTGATAGCAGCTGTTAGCTGCTCGCTGACACTGTGAAAAAGCCTGTGTTTAGTTGCAGTTTTATTATTGGCTCAGCTACTTCCAGGAAGTGTCGAGTAAGTCAACGGCCAATTACGATCGTGATACAGACCTATAGTTCCTGGTGCTTGCGCCTAAAAAAAGCGAATTTGTCAGGTCGTTAGCAATACGAGATTCTTTGCTACCCTCCAAACGTTTTTCTCAAACACCTCCAAATGCAGCCAGTGGTTGTTTGTCATGCGGGTTGACTCTGTAGCTACTGGCAGGCGCCTCTGTATTACTGAGTGCTCACAAAAAGTTCAAGATTCAAGTAATCAGCAGATGCTCCATGGTCGTTGGTCTACGGCGCGTGCTTAAGGGGTCCGCCTCGTTGCCATAAAATCACATTGCAGCGTGTTTGATGAAAAAATTTTACACGGAAACTAATACACGTGTGTTCACGCCGTTTCTCTACGAAAAGAACACACACTTCAGACGACTGCCCTTAAGTACTTTCAAGACAACACACATATTAGAAATCCCCTTTTAGGGCACGTCAAAATGGGTTAAAACGGGGTTTTCAGGCTGCTATAGCGGAAAATATTCTAGCCGAATACATGTGAAACCACTTAAGGGTAGTGCATTGGACTTTAGTAAAGTGATTTCGTAAATAAAACAATAGGGTCACCACTTAAAGTCCCATAGGAAATTTGTTTCTTCGCGAACACTGCACGCCTTAAGCGTAGAGGCGACGCACCGTTGTATGGCCCATACGACGTCGCCCTTAGTACCATACCTCACTCACACAAACACATGTGCCACGAGGCGGGCCCCTTAAGAAGAGTAATGTTCTAAGAATGAGCAGCCTCCGGCCACCACTGAAACTCAACGTACCGTACCTATTAACGTACGCATTATGTTTACTTGCCGTTGTAGTCAAATGTATAATTCGAGTTCTTATCTATAGGGACCTGAAAAAATCGCGTTTTGATTTTGACACAAGCTGGAATTCAGATCACACTATGTTCGGGTCACTTTCGTAGCTGGGCCGTGGACTAATTCTACACCTCATGCAAGTCGCTGAGCCAATCAAAAAGATGCTTCTATACGCAGACCCAATCATGTATCACCGTCTTAGCGTGTAGCCAATGAGCAACTGCTGACTGCTTGAGTACATAGATATTCACGAACGCTAGTTTACAAGTCAGTGAACCCGCGAATTTTTCCGGTCTCTAGAAATTGGGTCACTGTTACTGAAGCTCTTCCTTAAGAACGTTAATCAATAGAAAGCCTGGGCCACGGTGGCCGAACGGTCAGACCATTCGTAGGGACCCTTGCTTTCCGCGAAAATACTTTTGCCTCACTTTGTTCCCGTGCCTTACGTGCACATCTGCAGTTCTGCTTTGGATATTTCAACTGTCACGAGCCTTGGGATTCTACCGGCAGGAAAGTTTTAGTAATTGGCTCAGTCAAATGAGACACGGCTCTTCACACGGACACACTACCAATAACCATGAAGCAGAATTACAGGTGTGCACGTAAGACACTGAAACAAACTGGGGCAAAATTCTTTTCGCGAAAAAACATCATTCGCCTACCACCAAAGCGACTCGGGTTTTATTTTTGGCGTGGTCGGTCCCCGGATTTTCGCGTGTAGAAATCGTGCCCGACGATGCCATTGTTCGGGGGTTTTCTCGGAGATATCCCGTTTACCCCGCCCTTTCATTTCGGCGCTGCTACATACTCACCTAATGTCACACCCTACTAGCGCTGAAGACCTTGATGTTAAGTGCTGACCAAAATATCTCATTCATTAGAAAACCTCTGTGAAAATACTTACTGAGTCCCGCGTTACCTTGTCACGTGTACAAGTGGTCAATCATTGGCGCAGTGGTGGATGTACAAGCAGCTGAAGACATAGTGGACATATGACTGTCGACTCCAGCTTGTAGTCGTTGAACGCGTGAAATTGACGGGTCCCTGATTCTAGTTTCCAGAAAGTAACTAAAGTACACTCAAAGAAATCAACTCCAGAGTTACAGTCTGAACGAGCCTGCCAGCAAGCAAAATTGGTTAAGCGATGCATAGGTTAGAATTTTTTTTGGCAAAGTTTGATTTACATTTTACACTTGCTGAAACAATACAAACAACAGTATTCATACCTTAGCTGCATACGATTTATCCATCATATTTGCGTCCACGGGTTACACAACTATTATTTATTTATTTGTATAGGTACAAGTCGCACACTGACCGACTCGGAGACATCTTCACACTGGTAATTAAATTTCCTTTCGTCGCCGAAGAAATCCACTAAAGTACGATATTTCTTCCTTTCGTTTTCACAAACTATAACCTTCTAACGAGTTTACTATCATCTAATAAAATAAGATGAAACTCTGAAACAAAATCAGGGTAGCAATTTTCTTGTTTCAACAACAACACAGCAATTTCTCTACCGGAATTGACATTCCGCCACCTACTTGGCTGGCGGATTAATTACGACACTTCGGGCCTAGATTCCGATAGTAATACCGGTACCAATAGAGGATATCTTGGGATAGACGCTATTTGTATCGTATAGCAACTACAATGAGTTGCCTAGTGTCTAACGTTTCGTGTATGCGCGAATGTAATATGTGAGAAAAGTGTGTTAGTTAGCACATTACTTACGTCGTAATGTTTTTGACACAGATGGTACTTCCTGGCCGAAAATCACTTACGAACCGGCTTGTACAGTGCATAGGCCTATTTCCTTTTCGCTGCTGAAGTAGTCGAGTAGGAAATTCCCGCATACCCATTTAAGGTAACAGGTTTCGGACTGCGCACAGCATATATACTAGGTGTAACATTAAGAGTTGGAGGCAATAAATTGCGAAGGTTTTTATCGTCTGTAGAAAATGGCCCGTGAGTAATTTTATTTACGTTTCCCTAGTAAATCTCGTCGCCGAGCAAAACTTCGTATTGCTACAGCCGTGAGGTTGTCGCGTAAAGATATTTGCAGTATTTATTTTCAATGTACATCAGCTGCTCTGCTTGTCTTTGTTCATACATGTCTCTCAATTGACTTCACCAATCAGAATAAGGTTTTGTGACACCGCGTCTGTGATTTGCCAGTTGATCCCCAAGACAAATGAGAGTTAAAACATCCAATCGCTGACCGTGAAACAGACCTGCACTTGTACACATAAAGCATTGAAACCAAATGGCGGAGGAAAATAATCACCACAAAATCGTGGCTCTTCGTATTACTTTTAAATATTATGCGACGTGGCACATAATTCAACGCTAAAAGCATTAATATGTAACTGTAGGTTTCTTGAAGCCTATTTGCGAAAATTAAATAATAGCAAGCGTAGACAATAGTTTCAGCCAACGTTTGAAACAAAATTGTTTCCAGTGTTACGAACTTTTGAGCCACAATCTCTGACGCCGAAACCTAGTTCATTTAACTGTGGCGCAAGAGATCACGCGTAACGAATTAGTAATTCTGGATAAATTCTTACTCATAGTTGGCAAATATCATTACCTAGGATTATCATTGAGTATTTTATCCATATTGACTACGAAAAAAAACGTAGAAATCAATTGTTATTTTCAGCGTTTATTTATCTACCACACACTCTTAAAGAAAGGTTGGCGCGTTGATGAATTCTTCAGCACTATCATACTCAGCTTTAGACTTTGTCACTTCTAATTAATTCTCTGTCTTGATACCTTGTGCTCAATACTAGCTAAGGGTCACTCATATCACCGTAAAATAATTCTAAAATCATAACAACTCTGGTTGTTAAAACGAAACAAAACAAAATTACTATCACTAGCACATTGTTTGGATTCCTTGAAAGAGTAAACAAGTGACTCTGGTTTTCTGTATATTTGAAATTCCCGCCTTCTGACATGCCACACTGATTCCTAGCAAACTGAAAAATACACGTTTTCTTTTGAACACAAGCTAGAATACAAACTGCACGTTCGTGTTACTTTTGCGGGTGGCCCTGGGACTTACCTGACACCGCCTAGAAGGTGCAGAGCTAGTAGTAAAGAAGCAACTTGAAGTCGACCAATCGTGTGGCATCATTGTATCAGAGAGCAGCCAATGAACGGCTGATGTCTGCTTCAGTAAGCAGATATCCTTGGAGGCATGTCTGCTTGTCAGTGAACACGCGAATATTTCAGGCCTGTCTTTATCCCGCAATAAATCACTCTCACTATCGATTCATTGGTAACAGTGCCTATCAGAAGTCAGTATGTCACGCCCACTCAAGCACCAGACATTTACTACTGGCCCGCCCTACTCTTGGTTATTCCACGTATAAAATGTTGTCTAATCATACAGACATCAGCAGAAGTTGAGCTGCAGTTGTGCACGTAAGACACTGAAACAAAGTGGGGCAAAAATATTTTCGTGGAAACTACCGGGCTCTACCAATCGCTAGAGACCTGAAAAATTCGTGTTTTCTTTTAGGATCAAGCTAGAGTCCCAGCAACTATAGGTCTGTACCACGTTCACAATTGGCCGTTGACTTACTCGACACTTCCAAGAAGTAGCTGAACCAATAATAAAACTGTAGCTGAACATAGGCCTATTTAACTGTGTCAGCGAGCAGCTAATAAACAGTTGTTCTCTGTTTGAGAACACATATATTCTTGGAAGCTAACCAACAGGCCAGTGAAGCCGCGAATGTTTCCCGTCTCTACCAATCGCTGACTATGAAACAGAATCGCAGATGTGGCGTTAGGCACTGAAGCAAACTGGGACAAAATTACTTTCTCGAAAAGTTCAAGACTCTACATATGTGTACTTGTGCAGCTCTGTCTTATGGCCAGTGGGTGCATGTTTTAACTCCCGCTCGTCTTGGACCTCTACTGACAAATAACATACTTATGTTGTTACAGCAGCTTTATTATCATTGGTGTAGCCAAATGAAAGACGTGTCTAAGCAAACACACGCTGCCAATAGCCGTGACGCAAAGGTACCGAAGTACGCATTACGCATTGGTATAAATTAGTACCAAAAATCATTTCGCGACAAAATTCGGGCTATAAAGTTCGGGATGAAAGTTAAATGTTCACTCGAAAAAATAGTTCGTACATTTATCACACGTGCGTATAGGAGCGCTAAGAAAGTATGTATGGTAGAATAGTTCCCCAGACATCCATGGTAGCACTCCTAAACATAATTATAAAACAGTAAAATGTATACTGAAGTTCCTAGACTTGTATTGTAACATTTGTAAAAGTTTGCATATTTACAAGATGGACGTAAGGTAACTGTCCCATACTGCGTCTGGGATAATAACTTCCTAAACATTTTAGGGAGTTTTTTTTTACAGTGACCTTTCAATGCGTATTGTGAATATATAACGTTATTTCGTTATTGGCGTTATTCTGTTTAACAGGGTAAACGTTGACTGATAGATAAGGGCAGGACGTTTTTCTAAAATATATTTGAACAGCTTGTTTCAGTGGCTCTGCTTCAGGGTTTTTGGCAGCGTACATTGATACTGGTACGTCGCTCACTTAACTGTGCCCATCAGAACAATATTACTGCGACACCACACGTCTGTGTTGCAAGACGCACGAGTGTCCCCGAACATGAAGAATATCTACGGATGTGCACGTAAGGTGTCGAGATAAGCCGGTGTAAATACGTGCCCAGTACCTACTGGTGCACGACTAGTGAACAGGGACCCAAGATTTTGGTGAAAATATTCGGTGAAATGAACTTGTTTTATTGCTTTACATGTATATCTGCAAGTCTGCCTAGTGATTATTGGCAGTCTGTCTTTGTACAGAGACGCTCTCATTTGACTACACCACTAAGAGTTAGATTACTGAGATATCGCACGTCGGTGAATTGCGAGTATATCCCCAGAACTCTGAGAGTGAAAAACATCATGTAACTGGCCATGAAGCTGAGGTGTGGATGCGCACATAAGGCATTCAGACTTGTTGGTGCAATATTCTTTCACTAAAATTTTATGTTCCTGCTGATGAACGTTTGCAAGTCATCTGTAAGAGACCCAGAAATTTCGAGGGTTCAACAACTAATCAACTGGACTCCAAAGTTCGTGTAAACTCTGTCCTCAACTACTTGTCTAATATCTAATACTATAGTGAGAGGTATCGCAGTAATCAGAGAGTATTCTAGTGGAAGTATGATGTTGGTTCAGATTCCTGAAGGACAAGTTTAATATTCGTTGACCCGAACGCGAAAATAACTTACACGAACATGATTTGGAAGTCAAACATGTCCTCAAATGAACACGCGAAATTTCCGATTCTCTATTCATCTGCGGGGACCAGAAAATTTCGCCTTTGTCTATTGGACACGAACTAGGATTCACACAGCTGCACTTACTTTCGCAACTTGACGTAGACTAACTTGTAAATCGACACCTGCTGTATGGGGCAGAACTAAAAATAAAGGAGCAATAAAATGCAGGCCCATATATGTGGTATCACTGTGTTAGTGAGAAGCCAATGAGCAGCTGCCGTCTGCTTCAGTAAACATATATTCTTCAGCTAAGCGAAACACAGAATTTTTTCATCAGAAATCGTCCACAGTGCCGCATAGCCTTCGTCTAATCACACAACGGGCAGGACGATACACTGTTCTCGAAAACACACTGTCACGGAAGATTCTCGAGGATTTTATATTTCCTCTGCACGTCGGGCACACGCGAAGCTATAAATCCACCCCGGAGTGAAAGGGTAGAAGCGGAGAGCGACGGTTCTCTGTAGAGGTGATCTCGGCAAGGGCGAGGGTGGGCGCAGAGACCCTTATCGTCCAGCGACATCATTGTCCAGTGTGACGGCGATGTTGGCATTCAGCACGGTGTGGAACAGCTGGTCGGTGTCCCATAAATACCGGCGGACGTGCGTCGACGTCCACCTCCCCATCTCCTTGTCCACCCACGACCATTACTCAGCTGTGACGAGATAATAGTGCGCCGATGTACTGCCACCCTCCGGGACACTCCTCCCTCCCTGCAACCCCCTCCAGTACAACAGAGGCGAGTACGAGCCGCAGATAACACCCCAGGACCAGAGCCACCTCCATTGAGTGACTGGTCCAGGGACGGATGCTGCGTCGAGATGACGACATCTCGTCCCTGGAGACAACACGGCCCTAGTGATGTTCTGACGTGTCAGCGACCAACACAGTGCAAGACAGACAATGCTGGACACAACGGTAGCGATATACTCGGTTTCCAATAACATCAGTAACATTTGGGGCCGCGGTGGCCAAAAGGTCAGAGCATTATTCGCCTCCCACCAAGGCGATCCGGGTTCGATTCACGGCGGGGTCGGTCGCATGTGGGTACTGTGCCGGACGATATCACTGGTCGGCAGGTTTCCTCGGGGATCTCCCGTTTCCCCCGCCCCTTCATTCCGGCACTGCTCCATACTCACCTCATGTCACCCCTCACCTGTAGAACCCCGAGTCGCTATGAGTTAAAAACACCTAATCGCTAACCGTGAATCACCGCTGCAGGTGTACTCAAATGTATTGAAACCAGTTGCAAAATTTCTTTCACCATAAGTGTGTGTGAGTGAGACACGGCGCCAAGTACTACGTTGGCCGGCTCATCTGGTGCGGTATCGCCTCTAGCGTAAGACAATGGAACGGCGTGCAGTGGTATCGTAGATCACTCATTTGATTGACACTTTCAGTGGTCACCCCATCCTTTTATTGGTGTAAAGTTTTAAGCTATACCTTTCTATCGTAGATTCACACGAATCCCATAAGTAGTTGTTTAAATATAATTGATTGAAAAAGCTGGTTTTAAGCCATTTTGAGGTGCTCCAAAATTATATTTCTAATTAACGTGATGTTTTGAAACAACCATTCCGGCATCGTCTTTTCGTAACCGCACACACTAGGAACACGCTTCGGAGTTTACTAGAAATAAGTGTTCTGCTACCAACTGCAACGCTGTTCACAAGACAGGCCGCGCTCGTATACATCGCTGATTGGATGGTTATGCCGCTCATGAGTTTTTATTTTGGTTAAGGAGGATTTGGGGGGGGGGGGGTTTCTCTGCCTGAAAATTACAAACTTTTGTGTCTCGGAGGTTAGACACTTGAAAGCGTTGGGCTGCGTGAATCAATTTGTACAGCATCAGGCATGAAAATTGCTCCGGTGAGGGATGTATGCCATTGTTGCTTGGAGACTGAAGAAGTCAATTTTATAAGTCCAATTACATGTAGGTGTTACAAATAAATAATAGATTTCATCCGTTTTGTGCTTAACATGTGGTCTAGTTCTAGTTTTGCTGAACCATCGAGCTGGTATTAGTCAACCGTTTCATACGTACTAATAACTAAGACAGCAAACTATTCCCAAAAATGGTTTTGCCACGGTTTGTTTCAGTATTTTACATGCTCATCAGCAACTTACCTTCTTGTTAATTGGCAGCGTTACTTTGTGAAGTGACGTCTCTCATATTCACTGAGCCAATCACAGCACGGTTACGGCAACACAGCGCGTCTGTGGTTCGCGGTTACAACCTCAAGACACATGATAGTTAAAACATCCAATCACTGACCACGAATGCAGAATTGCATATGTACACGCAAGGCCCTGAAACAAATTGGGGCAAAATTCTTTTAGCGAAAAATTAGTGACTCTATCAGGAAATATACTGATGGACAAATTTACATTGAAACCAAGATGGCGTCGGCTATCCCACCTTAACACTGAGCAGAATTCTTCTTTGATTCACGACTGATGTGAACTATTCCTTCTTTGTGTTCGCTGTTTGCTATCTTGCAGTGTTGTTGCTTTGATATGTGCGCTTCATGGTCGTAATATACCCCCCTTTCCCCCGCACCATACCCTACACTGGCTGGCAGCTTACCAGAAATGGTCGCTGTACAGTCCATTAAAACAATTTTGTCCAGTGGAGTGTGGACTAATGGATGGGTGAATGTTCAAACTGTGACAATTACATTACGGTTTCCCCTGCGGTGCTGTATACTGTTTTAATATCACACTCAAAGCGCACTTCGATGACAATTTACTTCATGAAAGGCAACAATTTACACCAATATACACAGAGGTGCAAAATTCGTGTTATATTTCGGGAACAGATTAGACGTCATTGACCTATACAACTATAAACTAAATCAGTACGTTCCTGAAAAATTCGCGTTTTCTATTGGACGTAAACTTGATATCAAACAAATATAAATTCTTCTCGCTTTCTCTTGACTTATTTGAAACCCTTGAGTGCTTTGAGTCAATAGCAGGGACGCAACAAAATTCTGTCCTGATCGTGTAATATGTAACTGTAAAAACTGACTACCAATGAGCAGCTTCTGCCTACCTGAGTACACATATATTTTTGGAGGCTAGCCTGTACATCTGTGTCCCCATGAATTTTTCTTATCTCTATAAATTTGTGATGTACTTAGTCACCAGCCCTCATTTAAGTGTTTGACTGCTTTATTTGAGAATACCAGAACCATGCACACGCTGTGCTACCAGTGTAGATATAAAAATGGATGTTGGTCTGATTACGAACCCCTCCCCCTTCCCATCCTCCATGTCTTACGTGCCAAAAGGGGAAGATAGGTATAGAAATTGATGCACTGTAGCGCCATATAGTCGTTTGTTGACATAAAAATGTTTGTAAAATTCACACATGTTGAAGTATTTGTAAAATACGAAAAAAATTCTTATAAATATTTTGATTATTTGTAGTATTATAAAATATTTTTGGAAATTGTATTACAATTTAGTTTTGTAAAAGTACAACAAGTGCATATTGACCCCGGAATCAATAAGGACTGCAAGAATTCGCGATAGACCAATAAACTTGCAGATTGAGTGTAATGCAGACAAGATTTTAATTTCCTTTTAAGGCTATGTTCTTTAGTTTATTTCAAACAATTGCAGATAACTCGAATATTTTTGAACCAAATGATTAGAAAAATTTGAGACACTGTACAGGCATACTATACACAATTTCGCCAAAGCGGTTTTTTAAATAACGTACCGTTTGCTAGCAAAACATTAGTTTGCTTCATTTTCGCTTTTTTTGACAACAAAATATGTGATATTTCAGAGGCAAAAATCTAAAAATCTGTTTGGTGTATTGCATCAAAAAAATTCAGATACAAGCGATATACGTGTTAAAACTGTAAGAGTTAATTTTTGATATGTGTATTAATTTGTGTTACAAAAATATTTCCGAAACCACTGAAAAACTGAGGAGCGATGCCTTAACAATCGAGAATTATGTAAGAGCAGAATTTTCGCTAGGAAAGTTGTCTGTCTGCTAGGCTTCAATATTTGACGTTCTTCCGTCCTGTCGTTATAAGTGTGTTCTCGTCTGACTGGGCCAATCATAACTATTATGTGTCGCTACTGAGTATTTGTAATTCGCCTTTAACCAAGTACGTAACTATTCAAACATACAAGGCGAGGACGCTACAGTGTTCTGCGAAATACAGTGGCAAGAATTATTCCTGTGAGTTTTCATTATTTCTAACAATGGACACGCCCCACGCTATTATTTCTTTATTTGTAGTAACAGTAACAAGTTGCAATTTAAATTAAACACTTAGAAAACCCCCGACTAACAGGATACTAAACTTAGAATAAAACAGACCATTAAAAGTTACTCACATCCTTTCAAAAACTAGAAAAGAGCTGAAGATCTTCAAACCGTTGAACATATTTTCTTGAATAATAGCTAAGAACTCTCTCGATCTAGTCACTTTAAAAAAAATGGTTCATCCGTTTAGGATCTACGATGCCACAGACATACAGGTACTCACGTTAAGGGTGTTTTCAGTGCGATAAAATCATAATTTTATATCTTTGTGAAATATTGTTAGTTTTGTAGACAATACTTGTGAGTACAATTTCTTCTTACAAAAAATTTTTAGCTCTCATAGTTTTCTCATAACGGTGCGACAAAGTCAAAATTTGCTTATTCTGCTGCCATGCAAATAGTGAAAACCAACTGACCTACTTGAATAAAAAAATTCACTGTAGTGTTACATCCCATGAGCTATGCAATAAAGTATTTAAAAGACCATAACGTAATTTTTTGTTTAAAAAAAAATCGCAAATTTACAGGAAAAAAGTTGAAAATTCAGAAATTTTTTTAAACACAAAAATAGTTCACGGGATTTTTAAAATGTTTTATTATACAGCCAGTGGCATGTTATTTCACTGTGAATTATTTCACTTACGTAAGTCAATTGGTTTTCACTATTTTCACGGCGGCAGAACATGCTAATTTTGACTTTGACGTGCCGTTATGAGAAAACTATGCGAGTTAAAAATATATTGTCAGAGGAAACTGTACTCACAAGTATCGTCTACAAAACTAAAACTATTTCAAATAAATATAAAAATTATGATTTTATCGCACTTGAACACCCGTAAGCTAAACATATAACGCCCCTCTTTTTGCGTCAGGGGTTAAAATTTGCGAATTAAGCGACTATAACTCCACGGACTACAGAAATTTTCACAATTTTTATTTTTACATTTGCATAGAATTTTTTTCCCCCATTTTAGACATAAATTGTGAAAATTTTCGCATTATTTAAATTTCCAATTCCAACAATTTTTTAATACAGATATTTTTTTTTGTTTAGAAAACTTTGTAGCCTACAACATCATTATTCGCTATAAATTGTTTCTGTTTAATATATCAGTCGGTTTTAATGGCATACATAAAACCGTAACATGCCATCTTTGACGTTTATGAGTCAGTACTAGAGACATGAAAATTTCGCGTTTTCTTATAGTCGCAACTTAGAGTTACAGCAACTATAGGTCTGTATCACGTTCGCAATTGGTCGTTGACTTACTCGACACTTCCTGGAAGTAGCTGAGCCAATAATAAAACTGTGACTGTATACTGGCCTATTTCACTTTGTCAGCGAGCAGCTAATAAATAGTTGCTGTCTGCACGATTACACAAATATTCTTGGAAGCTAGCCTACAGCTCAATGAACCCGCCAATTTTTTCGGTCTCTAGTTACTACGCAAACACTATGAAAGATAAAAAAAATTGTGAGAGCAAGTGTAGTCACGATTTATGTTTTAAATAAGGAAAATCATCTGGTACAAATATAAAAATAAAATTCTGACGATGAAAATTGGTGTAGGCCGTACAAAAGAGCATTGGTGCATGGAAGACATAAATTGTTAAACTACACATTATTACTTTAAGAGTGGCCGCTGTGGCTACTTGCATAACGTTACGTGTCCTGACAGGAAAACTGGTAGCTGCAGCTGCATTCATGAGGTGTTTGTGAGGGATTCAACACTTCACGCATGTTTTCAGGATGCCGGCTCGCGAACATGACTCCCAAATATCAAACATCAACTGGCCCACTTGTGCAAATCTGATCGTGATAAGCAGCCCACGGGCAGTAAACATTCGTAACGCACCCGCGGCCACATGTGGCATACATGATGCATAATGAAATCACACATACATTAACCACAAAGATGCTTGTGGGTGGGTTTGCTAATCTGCTTGTGGACCGTGTACTGAAATATGTCTGTCTTTTTAAACTAAGTTGCCCACATTAAAATTATTTCAGTATAACTACACATATTTACTGACATGGCCTGATTAACAACCATTCCATCATGCTAGCGAACGTTGGCCGCTTCTGCCGACAGTTGGCCAACTGAAAAATTACTGTATTTGCTAATAGGTGTGTTTTATGTGAAATCCTAAGAAGTGAGAAAGAGAATGAACTTAAACGATTTACTTGATGACTTTCTATACATATATTACAAAATTGTCCGGGTAGTAGTTGCTAGAGAGAAACCATGTTTTGCACCTTAATTTTTGAAATTAATACAAAATATTGTTTGACTTCAGGCAACTACTAACTAGTTAAATGAATGATATAAGCACTTCAAGTCATAAAGTAGACTTCATTTTCATTCTCTTCCTCATTAATTATGATAACAATAAAACACATGTTCACAAGCCAGCATTCTGAATGTGTACATAAACTTCTCAAATCCTCACACCACCTCGTAAATGCACTTGCAACTACAAGTTTTGTTACCAGGACAAGTAGTTCCAAGCTGGTTAGCATAGTGGCCGCTATAAACCTAACCATGCGTAGTTTACACAATTGTTCTATGCCCTTAAGGGCGTTCATGTGGTAAAAATTAATAATTTTATTTTGCACGGCAAAGTGGTCTTTGTATAGTTTTTCACATGTAGACATTATCTAACTCTCATAGTTTCCCATAGTGACATGACAAAGTCAAAATTTACCAGTTACGGGAACATAGCAATAACAAAAACCAAGTGTCATACTCGAACAAAATAATTTACACTGAAATTAGATTTAATGGGCAATATGCTAAAATATTTAAAAACACACAATGCAACTCCTTTACTTTTTAAACAATCTGAAAATGATGACAATTTACTACGCTTATGGCAATTAAAAATATACAAAAGGACTGTTGTGTGTTTTTAAATATTTTAACATATTCCCCTTAGTATCTAATTTCAGTGCCAATTATTTAATTCAAGTAAGACATCTGGTTTTTGTTTTTACTATGTTCCCGTAACTTGCGAATTCTGACTTTGGCATGCTGCTGTGAGAGGTAAAAATTTCTACAAGTGGGAAACGTAGTCACAAGTAACGTCTATGAAACTGATACTATGTTGTGCAAATATAAAATTACTATCCGCCCGGCTGCGGCGTTGCCCGCGTGAAATTATGTAATGTAAACAGTAACTCTGGATAAAATATGTGATGAAGGCATTTAACAGCTAGCGTACTCAATAATACTGAACTATAAATTGTCTTAGCTAAGTGTAAAGAGCGCGCGCAATATGCTCGTATGTTGTCATACTAATTCCTATCGCAAAGTCTTGCACGGGATACGAACCCGTAACTCCACCCCATCCACACCACAAACTTTATACAATACCTGAGTGAATGTTAAAGGCATGTCGTGATAATTCTTTCGTATGTAATGGCTACAGTCCAAAGAGGTTTTATCTATGAGTAGGTTGGCAAAACGAAACTACTGTTGAATTATTTCTCCGTGATCATTCTCTTTTTTCGGGAGACTGTAACATTTTACTACTTTTCACCTACTTAATTTTCGAATTTCATAAAAACCTCAATTTGATTCGTAGATATTTACATAAGCTTCATTCTTATCAAAAAATCATCTCGATATCTCAACGGGTATACGCGGTACAGATGAATATTTGAAATCACATATTTTTTTAACAGCTTTCAAGGACGAATTCTGAAAAATCCTGAAATTACTTTTTTTGGTACTTACGTAAGATTTATTTTAAAGCAAAATCCATTTCAATATTTCCACTGGTTTAGGAGATACGTGGGCTTAATTGAAAGAAAAAAAACACGTTTTATTTTTTTAAGTGCTTTCAAGAACGAATTTCGGAAAATTGTGATATTTACTTAAGTATCATTTTTAAAAAATCACCTCATTATCTGAAATGGTTTCGGAGAAATCACGGATTAATGAGAAACACATCTTTCGACTTTTCACCTCCTTAATTTTCGAATATCACAAAATCGAAAAATTTGCGAATATACATTTCTTTGGGCAATATTACGAAGTTAAAAAATTTATGATAGCGTTCCCGGTTAATGAGATACCAAGGATTATTTTAAAACACAATTCACCCCTTTTCACCCTCTTAATTATCGAATTTCGAAAAATTCTTTCTTAGTGGATGCCTACGGGGAAAGTGGAAGCTACCCTCATAATTTCATGGTTCTAGGTCCTGCGGTTTGAGCTGTGCGTTGATGAGTGAGTGAGTGAGTGAGTGAGTGAGTGAGTGTCAGGGCACTTCATCTTAATATGTTAAGATGAATTTTTACCACGTGGACACCCAGGGCGATCCAGAGGGAAATTATCATAATGTTATATATTTATGAAATAGTGTTAGTTTTGTACAAGATACTTGGAAGTACGTTATTCTCTTGCAATAATAATTTTAGCTAAGCCAGTTTTCCCACAATGGCATTTCAAAGTCAAAATTTTCATTTTTTCAGTTCATACACCTCCCAAAAACCAATCAACATAATGAAACGGAATAATTCCCTGCAGAAGTAAGTGTCACGGGCTAGGGCTTCAAGTTTATAAATACCTAATACAAAATATTTTCATATAAAACAAATCTAAAATAGCAAAAAAAAATCAAAATATTAGATTTGTTTTAAAAAAATACATAGTATTCTTTGAATGGGTTTTATATGCATAAAGCCTTAGCCAGTGATATTTACTTTCACTGTGAATTATTTCGTTCTGTTATGTTGATTGCTTTTCGAGGGATGTGTGGACTAAAATCATGTAAATTTTGACTTTGAAATACCATTATGGGGAAACTGGTTGAGCTAACTATTTTCTTTGTGAGAGGATAGTCTGCAAAACTAACGCTTTTTCATGCATACACACACAATTATGGTCATTTCTCTCTGGGACGCCCTTAAGGCTGACTAACGCATTATCGAATGTCAGATATTTCTCAATAGTTTCTTACCCCAGTGAGTATCTTATGTTACACCAAGGGCGTAGACAGGGAGGGGGTTTCCGGGTTCAAACACCCCCCCTCCCAAATATGAAGGCCAAAAAAATTAATATTACTACCGCTGGTACATTACATTTTTCGATACTAAAACTGAACTGCTTAAATAGCACCATTTTGCACCTTAAAAACCAAATTTTTTCGGGGGAGGACCCCCGGATCCCCCGATTTCACTGTGGGGATAGGTGTTCCTTTATAAAATTTCCCATTTGAATCTCCCCTCCAAACACAAATCCTGGCTACGCCACTGTGGTACACCATACCTTGTAAGATGGTATCAGGTCCTCGTATACGTGCATGTGTAGTTCGCAGGAAAAAATAAGAAAAGTTTCTGTTATAGCTAAAAAATCACGAGTTTGCGGCAAACAAATATTTGAACCATTTTGTTTGAGTGTTACGCAAACACGTGTAGCACTGCTTATTGGGCTACACGTGTTTCATTTGACTGAACCAATCGTAATAAGATCATCGTGTCACCATACATCTGTGATTTGTCAGCATTACCTCCAAACAGGATAGAGTTAAAACATCATGTCACTCACCGTGAGGCAGAACTGTAGATGCGCTCACAGAGACACGAAAAATTCCGTCTTTTTTTTCGGTTGGAAGATAGAAATGAAACAATAGTGAGCTCGTGTCACATCTGCAGTTGGCTCTTTGACATATTTGACATAGTAAAAAGAGCGCTGATCCAATAATAAAGAAGCAAGTCAGCCCGGGTCCAATAATGTAATATAATTGTAGCCAATGAGCAACTACTGTTTACTTGAGTAAACATGCGTTCTTGTAGGATAGACTACATGTCAATCAACTCTCAATATCTTCCAGTCTCTACACACAATGCATTGAAACATGCTGAAAGAAAAAGCCTTTCAGCGAAAATTTCTGATCTCTTGTTATAATAAACGTAGTTAATTCTGTGCCTCGCCTATGAACACACTCTTCTGTCAGAGCAGAGCAGGATAAGAGGGAAGACTTCGGTTACATAACCTCGGATATCCTCACACGTGTTCATGCGCTGCGCCAGACATGAGGTGCTCAAAGCATTCTGCCATGATCAAACACTGTTTCCCTTTCAACACGCTCGGGTTTCACTCCTGTCCAGGAATTCTTCCGCAGACCGCGCTGCTGGAATTTCCACACAACGCCCAGGGCATTCTTTTATATGCCCGCTTCCAGACCGGGTGGAAAGTGACACCTTTCATTCACCATGACGACCCTTTGTGAAACGTATCTGGCAGGGACGGGCGAATGCGCTCGCGGGGAGTTGGCACCACTGTAGCACCACGTACCAAGTGTTGTCCCGGCACGTTGGCAACCCTGAGAGAGTAAACAACTCTTCTGTGGAGAGACTTTGTGACAAAAGCCCTGGTGCAAACACCCGCGGATTCGACGCCAGCTTTGATGGTGGGAGACGGCAGAAAAAAAGGCACATGTGAAGCCCAAATTTCATCTGCCTTTTTTCTGCAATACGTCCCACTTTTATCACTTGTTCGTAACACCGACAGCGAAACTTTGCCTCCTAATATAGCACATTCCCTATTTCCTCTTAGATTGTTATACCTCTCAAATCACTTACTTTAGGGCCAAGGTCACACTAGAGGTCAAACCTGTTCAGTTGAATACATTCGGCAGTCATGCTTGATCGTGTTTAAAGCTTAAACATGTTTGTGAGGTTACACGTCTGAATGAACTCAATGAACTTTCTAATGTCAACAAAACTGGATACTGAACTGTACCATATTCAATTATTATCACATATACGCTCAACATTCGTGGCTTATTGATTATCATATTGCATCTACCTGAAATGCTGCTGTGTGTGTAAAATGAATACGATTATTTTACTCCTAAAAGTTAATTTTATTTAACGAGTGCAAAATGTCGGACCGAAAAGCAATCATATTTGTTACACGGAACGTTACACCTAGCATCGAAGATATGTCGTCCGAAACTACGTATGAAACCCGCTTACTTTGAACGAGAAGAGACTGCGATTTGAACTAGTTCGTAGATTGTGTAACTGCTCCATAAACTGAACATGTTTAAGTGAAGTAGTTCAGTATCCAGTGTGACCATGGCCTAAGACTTTCAAATATAAACTTGATCTCGAGATGAAAATTATATTCCCAAGAAGGGAAACACACCGAAGCAAACAGAGTGTTTGGAAACCCTACTCAGAACATGATCCCTGTGAACTTTACAGTAATACGAAAGCGAGAAGGTGAGGAGCAGCAGTAAATAACTTGACTCAATTTCAGAAGGATGCGGGCTGGATTCCTGGTTCAGCCACAGAATATTTAGGTATGCAGAAGTGAAATGGCCAGTAGAAAGGCGAACTCAGTCACATACGACAGCAAAATGACTTCCCTGGCCAGCAGCATGGCGTAAATACCTACTGCCAACCGGCGTAGGGCATCTGCCCTGCTAGCCGGCGGCCAGACTAATAGGAAACCTGCGGTAACATGCAGGAGCCAATCATATATGGGACTGGCATCAACATCCTCCAGCAATCAATAAGCAGCGAAGTTCGCCGTACCAAATAAGCCGCCTCGTCTTTTCACAACTGTATTACTGTTTGGTCTGTAGTTCAGCCATCCTGATTGCCGCTTTACAGGGTTTTCCGGAATATCTACAGGCGAAATGCTATGGTGATTTGTTATTACAGGCCAAGGAAAATTCCTTGCATTTCCTTACCTCATCCTTAGAACCACTGATTTTGGTGAAGATAATTTACACAAACTTATATCAATGCCTTATTTGTAGGGCCCGGTAGTTTTCGCGAAAAGATTTATGCCCCACTTTGTTTCAGTGTCTTACGTGTACACTTGAATCTCAACTTCATGATTTTTGCAGAGTGTTTTTGTGCAGAATTATTGTTCATTAGACTGCTGTGCCAATCAGTACATGGATAACTGTGACACATCACGTCTGTGATTTGCGGGTTTAACCTCCAGACGTTGTATGTTACGGCATCCAATCACTGACCACAAAGCAGAGACGCAGGTGCGCACGTAATGCTCTGAAACAAAGTGGTGCAAAAAATTTTTTCGCGAAAACTACCGGGCCCTTCACATCTGCACATCTCCAGCTCTGGTTCAAGGTCAGTGATTGGATGTTGTTAACTCTCAGCGTGTTGGCAATCTAGCCGCGAGTCACAGACGCGTAGTGTCGCAGTGACCTGGCAATTCAAAACAGTTGCCGAGGAAGCTTGTTTTTGCTCAGTGCTGTGTACCCTTGCATATTATTAGTAGAGAAGATTATGTATCGTGAGAAAATTTGACTGTTTGTTAGTACGTTCAGCATATCTAAAGATTACTGGCTTTCGCTTGTATGTATAGCTGTTACCTTATATGACTGAGCCAATAAGAATCCCGCTGTTGTAGTATTTGATGTCTGTTATTGGTCTGCAGACAGCTACGTTGTGTCAGGTGTGTATCATACAGGCACACACGCTGCAAGAAAGTACAGTATTTTCAAGGGTATTCTGGTACGAGAAATGTTTGCGATATACCATCCACTCTAATTATTATGGGCCGGATAATTTTACCGGTTCCATGACCCGCAAGCTAGACTCCATTGTCCTATGCATATTCATTGTCTGTTGTTCCGCTGAGTAGCAGCTAGTGGACAAGTGGCTGGGGCTTGAGTATGCATAGGACTGTGAATTCTAGCATGAAAGAAATTGAATCTATGAAATTTTCTGGCCCCTACACATTATCGACGCACGGAGCAAGAACTAGTCGCTGACGGTTATTGGAGGTATTTCGACCATTCACAAGTACGCTACTTTGAACCCTTTTATATTCGGCGCGATTTATAAGTCACAACTAAGATTAAGGCCGGTATTCCTAAACAAAAAGTTAGGGTCTACATAAGCACTACCATCTCAGGCGCCAGAAAAGCAACGACACAGACCTTACTCGCTGAGCGTATTCCTAGACGTGTTTGCGCCGTGTCCCAAGATGGTGTCAGGTAAGTCACTGCTTATTATTCGCCGACCCGCGCGACACTAAAAACAAATGAAGGCATGATGAGCGCTGCCGACTTACCATGGCTATAACAAGAACACGTTAAACTTTGTACTTTTGAAACGTATTATTTAGCATTTGAATTTATTTACAAAATAATTACAGTAACAAAGAGATAACAATCACGGATTATAACGGTCACTATTAAAATATTCAATAACTATTTCTTGTTAAAAGTTAAAACAGTAGGTAGAGTAGCCACGCGATCGCAGTGTT